>SJXQ01000501.1:159976-181843 GCA_006408695.1 Aepyceros melampus | reverse complement strand
TAAGGCAATCACTTGATTTTGGAGCAAGTTTGCATCGCGCCAAATGCCCTGACTCAGTAGAGTTGCCAAATGCAAATCGTGGAGAGGAGGCTGAGGCAGAGACAGGGACCACTGGGGATAGAGGACGAGTGTGTGCGCGCGCGTGTCAGAGCGTGCGCGTGTGTGATGTGTTTGGGGAAAGGGAGTGGGCACACTGTAAAGCTGAGTTCGAAAACCACCCCCTCCCCCAAGTAGCCCAGGCACAAGAGAAAGTTGATTCGTTTCCGCTCTCACTTGTCAAGTTCACACTCAGGTTCAGCCTGTGACTCCCACAAGACTTCAGGGTAGCTGCCCTCTTCTCAGTCCTTAAAACAATTAACCCTGATGACGTGGGGAGGGTACAGTCTGTAGGAAATGTGCAGAGATGACAGAGGAGAGACAGTGAAGTGTAACCGAAGGAGAGTCCAGGAGGTAGAGAGGACTTCGCCACATTTTAAGGTTGATTTTTCTCCAGCACAAACCCGAGGCCCCTTGAGAGACATCTTAAGTTAGAGCCCTCTGGGACTAGGGGTGGGAAGGTGGGCTTCCACTGCTTTCTCAAGGTGACCAGGAGGCAGCACCTTCAAACTTCCTGAGTCCCCCAAGTGGGCACCTTGGCGAATCTGGACTGTCACTGGCAAATGCTCCTTCAGGAGCAAGGCGATCAAGCTGCCGCCTACTCTTGTCCCACACTTATCTCTACAATTCACGGGAGAGTGAGTGGCTTTTGCCCCCCAGGTCCTAGTGCCCTGTTGGAGCTGAGGGGGTGTGTAGTTTCAGGCCTTCATTCAGAATATAAGAACCTAGCCATGGGAGCAATATTGATCGGAAGCAGAGAAGTAAGAGTTGGACGAACTCACTGTCCCAAAGAAGAGTAGGGGAAACTGAAAGGAGAGACTGGTGGTGAGACAGGACAGAAAAAGAAAAAGATCAGGATGTCTCTTACTTAGAGGTTCTGCACTCTCCAATTACCTAAGTATAGGTTTTTGAAAGAATCTGGTTAGGAAGCCCCCAGCCAGGACACTAACAGGAACCAGCTCACGCTCAACGGCCCCCAATAACTGTACGTGGGTCTATTAAGACCTTGTCACCAGGATATCCCTGCCCCTTAGCTTCAGCTACCTCCCTCCCACCCAGCTCCTTGGACGGCCTCTCTGTTCCTCTTCTTCCTTCCTTCTCCTGCCACGTCCCAGCGCCTGGCTGGCTAAACCCAGTCTCTGCCTTAGCGTCCAGGTTCGGGGTTCACTTCCAGCGGAGCAGGGAGGAACATGCCCGCTGCCCCCTCCCTACGCTCCTAAAAAGGTATTGGAAGTGTAGGTGAGAGGTGAATACAGCCGAATGGAAGGTGATGAGTGTTTGTAGCCTAACTCTCCCAAGTTCGTCTTGGCTAGTCCACCTGTCGCGTGGGATCGGGGATGTAGGAAGATCTGGAATCGGCCATTTCCAACTTTCTGTTGCCGTGGCCCAGAGAGACTGGCAAAGCAGAGAGGAGAGCTTCTCCACTCTCGCCGCCACCGCCCCGTCTCAAAGAAGGCAGAATGGCTAGGAGGAAAACCCGGGGTGGGGGTGTAGGGCGGGTGCTCAGAGGCTTGCACTTATCCTCATGGCACGCGGGCATCCGGCCCACTCTTCGAGCAAAGAGTGAAGTGGCCAAGCAGAAAGTGGAGGAAAGTGGGTCTGGGCACAGCGCGCAGGAAACCTGAACGTCCCGGCACCGAAGGGGTGAAGACAAAGTGATTCCCTAAAGCAAGTCAGGCCATCCGTCCTGGCAGCCCAAAGTGCAGCCGGAGCAGGTGTTCTGCCCCGTCCCAGACGCGTCACCCCACAGCCGCCATCTCGCCCAGGGGACCTGCCACAGCAGTCGCTGCCATGGGTCCTTGACCAAGGTTCACCCAGCACCGCCTCCCGCAGCGGCCCTTTGACAAAGGAGCCTTCCCCGCTGCGGGCAGCGCGGGCTTTTATCCTGCGGAACTTTCTGCGCAAAACTTTTTCAGGATGGTGCTCGTCCTTGGGCGGCGCAGGCTCGGCACGCGGACCTGGCCAGGGCGCAGCTTCCGCGCTAGGGACGCGCGCAGTGGACGATCCCGGAATCTGTGTCTAACCCGACACTGCTCCCTCTGCCTACCACTCCTACGAAGGGACACGTCGGCTGACCTGGACGCTGGGGGCCTCGTAACCTGAAGAATGTGTGTATCCGTCCCGACGCCTGCTGGTGCGCCCAGTTAGCCCAACCCGGCCGGCGACCGCCGCGCACTCGGCGCGGCTAGCGGCTTCTGCCCAGAGGCATCCTTCTCCCGGCTCTCCCTCCAACCCGTGCTGGCATCCGCACTCTACAGTGACACCTCAAAACGGTACAGTACAACTCAAGGACTGGGAGGAAGCAACTAGAGTCGTCCCACTCTCCAAAAAGCGCCCTTCCGCGTCCCTCCGGAACTCCCGGGAGGCATCAACACCTTCCCACAACTTTCTCTGCCCAGGCCATTTGCAGCCCACCTGCGAACGCGAACTCAGGAACTGTGCCCCGCCAACCTCCTTCCTCTTCGGCTGGGTGCGCCCCCCACCCCCTCCATTTACCATTTGGCTTGAGTTGGCCGGACCGGGGAGACACGGCGGGATCGCTTACCTCGCATGGTGTAGCCGCTCTCCCGCTCCGCGTAGTCATGAAGGTGCTCCCAGCCCGAACCCGGAGAGCCCCAAAATCCCGCTCAGCACGAGTGAAGAAGGTAGTCGGTGAAGAGCTGCTCTGCCGAGAAAACCATCCCTTTAGGTGGATGCCGTGGCCGGAGGGTGACGTTTGCCGCCGCCGCTGCTGTGTTAACAGTTTTGATGATGGTGGTGGTAGTGACTGTTTTGATGGTTGTTTGGTTGTTTGTTTTCAGGAAAGGTGAAGAAAAATGTGCGTGCTAGCTGGCTGGCTGGTGCCTGGGTTTTGTTTTGCTATTTTCCTTTTTCTTTCTCTTCAATGCGCTTGGTTTTTAAAACCCGCCACCGCCTCCGGCTCAGAAGATTTCTTTTGTGATCCCTTGGACTGAGGAGGAGGAGGAAGGGAGCAGCAGGAGCTGGAGTTGGTGGTGGTTTTGTTAGTTACAAAGAAGAGGGAGAAGGAGCAAGGGGAGAAAAAGGAGACAGAAAAGGAAGAAAGGCAGTGTGGATGGCAGAGCATGTGCGTTTTCACAGGACATCTGTGCCTGTTAGCGGATCCACAATGTGAATTTTCACTGTTCAGTTACAGGGAGGAAGGGAGCGAGAGAGAAAGAGAGAGGAGAGAGATGGAGAGAGAGAGTCGAGAAGGGGCTTATACGCGAGGGCGGGTTTGGCTGGGACTTCCAGGCCCCGCCTCCTGTCAGCGCCGCCGCCAATCAGCGCCCGGCATCTCCTGGACGGGCCGGGCCCACGGGAGACCGGCTTGGAGGCGAGGTGAGAGGAGGGGTTAGGACCCTGCAGCCTAAGGCGGCCGGGGCTGAACTGGGCGGTAGAGACTGTCCGAACTGCGTGGTGGAGGAGGAGGAGAGTCTACAGATGGGGGCAGATCTGCAGGTGACATTCACTTCCCACTCCAGGAGGAGGGAGGGGGTACTGACTAGTCCTCATAGTCCTTGGAGGGGAGAGACTCGGGGCTCTCTGGGCCCCAGGTTGCGTCCCTCTCTCGCGAACCCCGGATGGTTAGTTTTGAAGTTATGGCTGCCCTTCTCAGAGCCCATTTTCGGCAGACTCCGTGTGCTTGGCGGGGGTTCCCTAGGGCGGGACGCTTCACTGTTAGTGCAAGAATCAACTTTCATCGCTTAGAGCGCAGCTAAAATGCAATCCTATGCAAGTAGCCGTCCTCTTCCTTTAAAACCATCTTTTACATGCTTCCTGCCTCAGTCCTAAAATAAATAAAGAAAGAAACGGAACAATGAGATCTCTTTTGCCTTTTAAAATAATTTTTAAGAATGTTCGCGCTTTCTTTTATTGAAGAAGTCGATCTTATTAGCATTTGTAGTTGCTATTTAACTAGCGTTGGGCCACAGGACTCAAGGATAAGAGTCCCAGGTAGCAGTGTGGCTACCTTAAGTGATGCAAGGTGAAAGTTGATGCTACAAGGTATAATTGTGTGGCGCTACTGGTGACGGCTCAGGGCTTTAGGTGGGAGGAACTAATTATTCTAGTTGCTACTAGGAGACATTTGTCTAGAGGGGTCTGACACTTAAACATAGGCAGGTGTTGTATTCCTTCGGTGAAAATTGTCCTCTATGACCACTTATTTGCATTGTGGTAAAAATCTAATACATATATCAAAACTGTTCATTTTCTTTTCTTTTCTTTTCTTTTTTTTTTTTTTTGTTTTGTTTTGTGTTGGAGTATGTTGGAGTAGTTTCAGGTGAAGAACTGTTCCTTTTCAAGTTTTCTCCTCTCCTTGAGCATATTAAACAGATGATCACATCTACTTCCCATAGTGAAACTGAAAGTCGCTCAGCCCTGTTGGACTCTTTGCCACACCATGGACTGTACCATGGGATTCTCCAGGCCAGAATACTAGAGCGGGTAGCCATTCCCTTCTCCAGGGCATCTTCCCAACCTGGGGATGGAACCCAGGTCTCCCGCATTGCAGGCAGATTCTTTATCAGCTAAGCCACCAGGGAATTTCTTAAATACTTTGATTAATTAATCACTCCAAAAGACAGAGAGGTGAAAAAAAATTTGCCTTATCTACTCAATTTTAAGGCATTAAGGGTTCTACTCTATAGCATACCTGTTGGCAAGAGCAGGCCACATCATTGTTTAGATATCTGAATAATTTGATTTTTACTAGTATTTATTTATGTTATGTAACAAAGTGCAATGTAGAATTTGGCAATTATTTAGTTAAATAGATCACCCTAGTCTCCCCCTCACTCCTTTAAATAAAAATGGATTACTTTCTGAATCTTCACTAGTGTTAAATTAACTCAGCCCTGCTGTATGCCCTTCCATTTGCAAGCCAATGTGTAACTTAGGAAAATTTTAGTATTAAGAATGAAAGTTGATTGAGTCTTTAATTAAATGAAATGAACAAAAGGAAGTTACTGTTCAGAATAGTTATTCCCTTATAAATACCTTTCCCCTAGATTTGAATTGACACAGTAGTTAATCTTTTAAGATAATATTTAAGGCTCCCTAGTTTTATCATTTTTAATCAAGTAAAATATATTCATCATAACTACATTAAAGCGGCACTAAGTTATGCCTAATTTAGTTGCTTCATTAAAAATTACTGAATATAAAATAGTCAAGAAACAAATTGTGACTACATCATTTTAATTTTATGTGCTTTAAGCAGAGACACAGAAATATTGAAAATTCCAAAGCCTTTGTAAATATTATTATTGTTGTCATTGTTTTAGATTCTATTTCTCATTAAAGAGGAATTTCAAAATTCAAGAATTTTAACTTTTTCCTCTAGTCCTAAATTTCTAAGCATTTATTGAATAATGAAATTTCTTTTGACTGCTATAGCATCTGTAATTATTTACAAAGATAGTCAAAACATATATTAAAAATATTTTTTTTCTCCTCCTACATATTTTTATACATCCTTTGTTTTGTGGGTTAACAAGGCATTCTTTTGCTTAAAACTATATCACTAATATATATATTTATTAGTCCTTCCTGAACACTTTTGAAAAATTGTTAATTAGAAATAAAAACAATTATGTTAAATCATTTTTCAAAACTATATGCATATTATATATGTGGTAGTGCAAAAGTAACTTATTTTCTCTTTTAGAGTGGAGTAAATGTTCACGATTGGTTATAATGTGGTGATCTGGGATATTCTGTATCTTCCTAAAAATTTAAAAACCTAATTCTTGAGTGTTACTAGTAACTTTCAAATTGTTTCAAGTGAATGGAACCTATTTATGTAAAATAAATATTCAGAATTTAAATGAAAGAAATCACATTTTCCTAGAAGTAACAAAATATTTATGTATAATCTGTTTTTGTAACCTATCTGCCAGCAAATATCCATATTTCAAGTGGCATAGTAATACAGTAATATAATATCCTTGATCACATGAGTTCTGTGTCAAAAATTTTACTTGAATGATTATGGAACTGCCTAGATTTCTATAAGCTTTAAACTTTACTTTTGGCCTGGGACTGAAGGATGTTCCTAGTTGATAGCTAAATTTTGATGAATTTAAATGATAATCACTAAGTCAGATAGACTGTACTCAATCTCAAGAAGTGATATAATTTCATTCAGGTTGCCTGCTTACCTGCTTTGTCCACATATCACCACCCCATAAGGTTTAGCTGTATGCCCATGGAGAAAGAAAGATGTGAAATATACTCATAGACGTGAAGGTTTAATATGAACCAGCCAGTTAGGGTGACCATGGCGTTTAGTGTTACAGTATTTCAATCCTAAAGTGCTCAAACCCAAACTGAAAAGAATGGTTTACTATATTCTGAGCAAGTCAGTCTATATATAGAGAGACTATTTTAAATCACTGTGAATCTTGGGGGGATATTGGCAATAATGATAATGATATTACATTTGGAATGACTGAAAGACTAGATGTTTTTAGCCTGGTTTAGGGAAGCTGTGTGGCTGTGAGTTGAAAGAGATGTATAAAAGTGCCTTTAAATATTGGAAAAACCAGAAGAAAATATAAGAATTTTTAATGTTTAAATCTATTAAAAATGGAAAAGGTGAAGTATGAGTTCCGTATTGCTGAAGGAATTTGAGAAAAGACTGAATGAAAGACTGGTTAAAAGTGCTCAACTACATGGACGTCTGTACTAGGCTAAAAATTGTCCCCATTATCTCCAGTTTATTCTGTAACTCTTAAGTATATTCACAGGAAGCCAGCAATCTCCACCCCAGTAGCTGCAGCAGAGTTGTGCTTCCTACTGAGAATGTAGGCTCCTTGAGAGTAGGGGCCAGAATTTCCCTGGGGTTTGGAAGAGCTCCTAGTACTTTATATATATATATATATATATATATATATATACACACATAAACATATGTGTATATATATATGTTTACGTTTATATATATTATATTTGGCTGTGCTGGGGTCTTTGTTGTGGCACAGGCTTTTTGCTAGTTGCAGTGAGCATGGGCTGCTCTCTAGTTGCAATGCCTGGGCTTCCATTGCAATGGATTCTCTGTTGTGGTGCAAGGGCTCTAGTTCTGCAGCATGTGGGATCTTCCTGGACCAGGGGTCGAACCTGTGTCTCCTGCATCAGCAGGCACACTCTTAACCACTGGACATCCAGGAAAATCTTCCTGGTATTTTATAGGGGACTTTTTACCCCCTGCTGTGCTGTGCTCAGTTGTGTCTGACTCTTTGTGACTCCATGGTCTGTAGCCCACTGGGTTCCTCTGTTCATGGAATTTTCCAGGCAAGAATACTGGAGCAGGTTGCCATTTCCTACTCCAGGGGGTCTTCCCGACCCAGGGATTGAAGCCCCATGTCCTGCACTGACAGGTGCATTGGCAGATTCTTTACCACGCACCATCTGGGAAACCCTTTATAGGTGCTTGGTAATTACTGGTTGAATGAAATCTTTTTACTCTTTTCCATTGGATGTGGACCAGAAATGCAGCAAAGACCTCAATAAGATTTCTTCTTTCTTCAGTTCAGTTCAGTTCAGTCGCTCAGTTGTGTCCGACTCTTTGCGACCCCATGAATCGCAGCATGCCAGGCCTCCCTGTCCATCACCAACTCCCGGAGTTTACCCAAACTCATGTCCATCGAGTTGGTGATGCCATCCAACCATCTCATCCTCGGTCGTCCCCTTCTCCTCCTACCCCCAATCCCTCCCAGCATCAGAGTCTTTTCCAATGAGTCAACTCTTCCCATGAGGTGGCCAAAATACTGGAGTTTCAGCTTTAGCATCAGTCCTTCCAATGAACACCCAGGACTGACCCCCTCTAGGATGGACTGGTTGGATCTCTTTGCAGTCCAAGGGACTCTCAAGAGTCTTCTCCAACACCACAGTTCAAAAGCATCAATTTTTGGTGCTCAGCTTTCTTCACAGTCCAACTCTCATATCCATACATGACCACTGGAAAAACCATAGCCTTGACTAGACAGACCTTTGTTGGCAAAGTAATGTCTCTGCTTTTAATATGCTATCTAGGTTGGTCATAACTTTCCTTCCAAGGAGTAAGTATCTTTAGGAGAGAAGAAGAGGGAGAAAGAGGGAAGGGGAGAGATTTTTTTCAGTTTAAATTCTACTAATACGGGGAAGAAAAACCAGATGTTGGAGTTTGGTTACATAATTATAAAAGAGTGCCAAATCTAGTTATTTTCATATTTATTACTATTTTCAATTTTATTCCCAGATGAAGAGTCTTAATAATTTTTTAGTACTTCAATTTCTGCTTCATTTTTAAGTATGTATGCAAATTCAACAAGTTTTCAAAATGAAAAAAACAAAAACAAATGTTAAAAATGTTTAGCTTTTTCCCTGAGAAATACATTGGAAAAAGTGTTAAGGACCAAAACAAAATGAACTATAATATATGGGGTAATAAGTAAGTTAAAAAAGAGGACCAATATACAGGTTAGTAAAAAAGCTAATACTGAATGAGTCTCATGATCTATCAGGCTTTCAAATATCTGTTTCTTCAACAGTCTACATGATACGTGCTATATTACCTGCCTCCTGTCCCCCATATTTTTCTTGTTGCTGTTTTAAATTAGATAAATGAACGAGCTTCTCTGGTGGCTCACTGGTAAAGAATTTGCCTGCAATGCAGGAGACACAGGTTTGATCCCTGGGTCAGGAAAATCCCCTGGAGAAGGAAATGGCAACCCACTCCAGTATTCTTGCCTGGAAAATCCCATGCACAGAGGAGCCTGGTGGGCTACAGTCCATGGGGTTGCAGAAAGTCAGACAGGACTTAGCAAATTAACAACAACAAAGGAATAGAGGCTTAGAAAAGTTAAGCAACTTGTGTAAGATGATGGATCTAAACATGCTGGATCCAGGATTCAAGTCCAGATATAGTCACTAAAGTGTAAGTTCTTTGAGTGCAGGGACTTCCTTGATTTTATTTTTTCTCAGTGCCAAATTGCTAGCATTTAGAATCTTACCTCGCAAATAGTGCTACTTAAAAGTATGCCTGTAAATGACAAAATCAACATTTGAACTCTTGTCCACTGTTCAGTATCACATGCTCACACACTCCAGAACTGAAGCTAGAATTTTAGTTATTTGCTAAAGGTCATTGAGCAAAAAAAAAAAAAAAAAAAAAACCCACTGAATTTTGACTGAAAATAAAAGGATACTGTGAAAATTTTTCTGATAATTACCTAATGCTTGATTCAGTTCCATAATTGAGTCTATGATATGATTTTGTAATAAATATTTTGGGTCATAGGCAATGTAGGCCTGAATTAAACTGTTATCGGTAAAAAAAAAAAAATTAGTTTAGAATGTATTTAGATGTACAAAAATGCTTAGTCAAAAAACTGGAAGGAGATGCACGGAGATACTAATAGTGGTTAACTGGAGGAGTTAGAGAATGGGGATTATAACAATTTGTGTCATACATTTTGCAGTGTGTTTTATTTAAAAGAAGTAGCTATTGCTCTGTGTGTGTGCGCATGTGTCTGTGAGTGTGTGTAATGAAAAAGCTTTTTCAAGAGAAAGGGATGGGAGAAGGATGAGTACAGGGAACTTCCTTTACCAAACTTACTCTAAAGTCATTCTAATAAAAGTAAAATATATTGGGACAGAAATAGACACATAATGGAGCATATCAGAGCATACAGAAATTGATTTAGGACTATGAGGACTTCATATAAAAGCAAAGGTGGAATTTCAGTTCAGATTGGAAAATATGATGCATTTTAATGTGGTGGATAATGCTAGATTTCTCAGATCATATACAAAAATACATTTCAAATGGATTAGACATTTAAATGACATATACAAGTAAATATATAAAATAATAGATTACATTTTTGTATACATTTATACAATATATTGGATGGGGCAAACTTTTCTAAATTAGGAAATAGTATTTATAAGGAAGGAATAAATAAATTAGATTTCTTCCTAAACACAAATTAAAAAATTAGTATTTTAAATGACAAAAGATTCCCCAAAATAACCCAAAGTGAAAATACATACAATAGGTTGGGAAAATATTGCTGCATAAGAGATTAATAGTCTTTATAAACGGATGTATAGAAACTTACGAGTGGATGTGAATTAGATAAAAACTCAAAACCAGAGATAGTAGGGAAGAAGGGGAAACTGCCTAGTGGATAATTTTTTTAACTTGATGGTTTTTTATTACAAGTGAACAATTTTTATTTCATGTTTATATCTCTGTTAATACTGTTAGGAACCCTGTTTCCAGATCACTTGACAGTATTTAAAATAATGCTGTGTGTTTATTAAAATATTAATCAAAATGCAAATACAATATTTTATACAACTTCACCTTAGCTGTTGATGCACTGTAAAATTCATTTTCAGTTTGCTACTACTCTCTATATTTATGCTTCATCAATCCAAGCTACTAATAGTTTCCTATCTAGATGGGTGCCATGTTCTCAGAATTTGTCTCTTTTCCTCCATTTTGCCCTTTAGTTCATCAATTTTCCTTCTGGCATCTAGAGAGAACTTTTAAAAATGTAACTCAGACAATCAGTATTCCCAAAAAAACCTTTCAGTGTCTTGAAATTGTGCTTAGGACATAACCCATCCCTTTCTTTGGTTTAGAGAGGATGAACACATATTCTGGCTTGCCATGGCACCCTGCATATATATATATATATATACACACCAGAATTGCTCCTCTTTCATTCTCAAAAATATTCCAGACTGAGCAATATAAAATACATGTGCACGCTTAGTTGCTTTATCTTGTCCAACTCTTTGTGACCCCATGTACTGTAGCCGACCAGGCTCCTATATCCATGGCATTCTGAAAGAGATGGGAATACCAGACCACCTAACCTGCCTCTTGAGAAATTTGTATGCAGGTCAGGAAGCAACAGTTAGAACTGGACATGGAACAACAGACTGGTTCCAAATAGGGAAAGGAGTACATCAAGGCTGTATACTGTCACCTGCTTATTTAACTTATATGCAGAGTACATCATGAGAAACGCTGGACTGGAAGAAGCACAAGCTGGAATCCAGATTGCCGGGAGAAATATCAATAACCTCAGATATGCAGATGACACCACCCTATGGCAAAAAGTGAAGAGGAACTAAAAAGCCTCTTGATGAAAGTGAAAGAGGAGAGTGAAAAAGTTGGCTTAAAGCTCAACATTCAGAANCACAAGCTGGAATCAAGATTGCCGGGAGAAATATCAATAACCTCAGATATGCAGATGACACCACCCTATGGCAGAAAGTGAAGAGGAACTAAAAAGCCTCTTGATGAAAGTGAAAGAGGAGAGTGAAAAAGTTGGCTTAAAGCTCAACATTCAGAAAACGAAGATCATGGCATCTGGCCCCATCACTTCATGGGAAATAGATGGGGAAACAGTAGAAACAGTGTCAGACTTTATATTTTTGGGCTCCAAAATCACTGCAGATGGTGATTGCAGCCATGAAATTAAAAGACACTTACTCCTTGGAAGAAAAGTTATGACCAACCTATAGCATATTCAAAAGCAGAGACATTACTTTGCTGACTAAGGTCCGTCTAGTCAAGGCTATGGTTTTTCCAGTGGTCATGTATGGATGTGAGAGTTGGACTGTGAAGAAAGCTGAGTGCCAAAGAATGGATGCTTTTGAACTGTGGTGTTGGAGAAGACTCTTGAGAGTCCCTTGGACTGCAAGGAGATCCAACCAGTCCATTCTGAAGGAGATCAACTCTGGGATTTCTTTGGAAGGAATGATGCTAAAGCTGAAACTCCAGTACTTTGGCCACCTCATGTGAAGAGTTAACTCATTGGAAAAGACCCTGATGCTGGGAGGGACT
The DNA here is from genome assembly GCA_006408695.1 of Aepyceros melampus. Taxonomy (NCBI): domain Eukaryota; kingdom Metazoa; phylum Chordata; class Mammalia; order Artiodactyla; family Bovidae; genus Aepyceros; species Aepyceros melampus. The sequence goes on along the minus strand of SJXQ01000501.1, from coordinate 169,902 downwards.
GGGGGCAGGAGAAGAAGGGGACGACAGAGGATGAGATGGCTGGATGGCATCATTGACTCGATGGACATGAATCTGAGTGAACTCCGGGAGTTGGTAATGGACGGGGAGGCCTGGCGTGCTGCGATTCATGGGGTCGCAAAGAGTTGGACAACGACTGAGCGACTGAACTGAACTTAAAGTATATATCATTTTAAACATAAAACAATTTAAAATAAATGAAATTAAAATTATTTATACAAAAGAGAATGCCTGTTTCCTCCGGTTACATTGTAGAGTGGTAATGTGAAGATTGTATTTGAGCACGGGGCTTTTTGGACAGAGTAGGTGGAAGGATAGGTGACTGGACCAGTGGACAGACAGATGGGAGAGTGAGTTGATGGTTGCTGCATGGATGGATGGATGCAGGGATGGATGGTGAATGGATGCATGCATGGATGGATGGATAGGTGGTGGGTGCGTGCATGTATAGTACAGAACATGGCACACAGTAAACATCCCCAACTGTTAGAAATCATGAAAGTTTGCCACATTTTGAAATCTAGGGAGATGGAAAAGGGTTGAGAAGCAAACATTATAAGATGCTAAAAACAGGAAAAATTGATCAGCTGGCCCTTGCAAGGTGTTAGTGTGTACCAGGTGCTGTGAAGATCTTTCTTAACATAATCACATGTAATCTTCCTGACAACCCCATTTCACAGGTAAGGAAATAGACACACAGAGGTGACAGTAATCTGGGCCAGGATTCACGGCAAATAAAGAACCCAACGGGCTGCCGCTGAACGTGAATCCACTCATTTCCTCCCACGACCCCTAGTATGCCTTTTACCTCCGGGTCTGTGTAGATCTCAGGGTCCTTCTGGGGACTCAGGAAGGGAAAGAGGAGGAGGCGGTCCCCACGTCGCAGGCTGAATTCCCGCCCATCCGCCATGGGCAAGGCCAGGTCGGCCACGACCTCGCGGGTGATGAAGGGCGCGGCGGTGAGCCTGAGGCTCTCACTCAGCACGCTGTCTGCATGGGGCAGGTTCCAGGCAGGAGCGGTCAGCGGCGTCCCCTCCACCACTGAAAAGCCACCCCCTGGCCCTCATCTGACAGAGGCAGGTGCAGAGACTGAGAGAGGGTGCATGGCTCTCCCGCCATCACAAAGCCAGGCCAACACCGGCCGCGTGATGACAGGAATTTGCCGCAGAGACCTCGGACATGACGTGCTGGGTCTGATCCTAAAAGAAGCTGCGTGGGAAGGTGGCCAGGCAGATATCAGACAGAGCTGGAGAGACAGCGGGGTTGGGCTATGTCTGCCTGCCCAACAGACGTTCTCCTTCCGGAAACAGTTGTTTGCTTCCGGGTACCACCCCGTTACCGCCCTCAAGGGTTGGGCTGCGCATTCCACACCCAACACCTGGGATTGCGCTGCGACTGGCTCATCAGAGCAGCCCAACCCTCCGAGCCTCATGATTGGCTCCGGATGGGCACATGACCTGAAAAGAGCCAATGAAAGCCATTCCTGGGACTTGGGCTAGGAATGTGGCAGGGCCGCACACCCTCCCGGGGCAGGCAGCCCGGCGCCACTGGCGGCCATCTTGCCGGCTCGAGACTGGAGCGGAAAATGGAGCTGAGGACGGAGACTGAGACCTGAGGGGGGTGTTAACCACCTGGATCTACCCGGGCCTGCAGCTGGTCCCTCTAGACTTTTTAGTTACCTGCCCCCAATGAAATCCCTTTACTGCTTCAGCCCCTTTAAGTTAGGTTTTCTGCCGCCTGCAACCAAAAGCCTCCCACTAGACCATGAGACTCAGGTAGTGAAGACCGGGGCGTGGAGACACCAGGTCTGTGAAGATAGGAGGCCCAGGGCAGGCGCCTTAGGTCAGAGGAACTGATGGGAACCCATGATGGGGAGGAAGAGCTTGGGGGTGCCCCCGACGCCCAGGCCTTTAGGGCTCTCTTGGAGGGTGTCTCACCCAGTACAGGCATGCTGTCCAACACTTTCTGCGGGAGGCCGGTCATCTGTGAAATGGGCTGCTCTGCTCCCAAGAGGACAGTCTCTAGCTCTCCACGGACGGCGGCCAGGGCCTCGGGGTTCTTGAGGAGAAAGAGGAGGAGCCAGAAGGCGGCAGGACCCATGTTCCCCTGCAATAAGAAGAAGCCCCAGAGGGCGAAGCTGGGGTGAGAGTTGATTGATTGGTCTGTGCCATGGACACAGCCCTGGCCCAGGTACAGGGGTTGGGAAGCCTGGGTTCCCACCCCACCCCTGGCATGACCCCCGTCTACCTTCAGCTCAGGACATGGCTCAAACATGCTCTGCAGTTTTGGCATAGCTCCGTGCCTACTTCAAGGCCATTCTTGGTGTCCCGGACCTTGAGCAAAATGACTGCGCTGATGTCACACAGGTAATCTCTGCAGCTAATCAGTGAACTATTCACAGTGATTTCAGTGAATCTCCGTAGCTAACCGGACCGCCTTACCTGCCTCCTGAGAAATCTGTATGCAGGTCAGGAAGCAACAGTTAGAACTGGACATGGAATAACAGACTGGTTCCAAATTGGGAAGGGAGTACATCAAGGCTGTATATTGTCACCCTGCCTATTTAACTTCTATGCAGAGTACAGCATGAGAAATTTTGCACTGGATAAACACAAGGGGGAATCAAGATTGCCAGGAGAACTATCAATACCTCAGATAGGCAGATTACACCACCCTTATGGCAGAAAGGGAAGAAGAACTAAAGCGCCTCTTGATGAAAGTGAAAGAGGGGAGTGAAAAAGTCGCTTAAAACTTAACTCTCAAAAAACTAAGATCATGGAATCTGGTCCTATCATTTCATGGCAAATAGGAAAACAATGGAAACAGTGACAGACTTTATTTTGGAGGGCTCCAAAATCACTGCAGATGGTGACTGCAGCCATGAAATTAAAAGATGCTTACTCCTTGGAAGAAAAGCCATGACCAACGTAGACAGCATATCAAAAAGTAGAAATGTTACTTTGCTGACAAAAGTCCATCTAATCCAAGCTGTGGTTTTTCCAGTAGTCATGTATGGATGTGAGAGTTGGACTATAAAGAAAGCTAAACACCAAAGAACTGATGCTTTTGAACTATGGTGTTGGAGAAGACTCTTGAGAGTCCCTTGGACTGCAAGGAGATCCAAGCAGTCCATCCTAAAGGAAATCAGTCCTGAATATTCATTGGAAAGACTGATGCTGAAGCTGAAACACCAATACTTTGGCCACCTGATGTGAAGAAGGAACTCACTGGAAAAGACCCTGATGCTGGGAAAGACTGAAGGCAGGATGAGGGGACAACAGAAGATGAGATGGTTGGATGGCATCACTGACTCGATGGACATGAGTTTGAGCAAGATCCAGGAGTTGGTGATGGACAGGGCAGCCTGGGCTTGCTGCAGTTCATGGAGTCACAAAGAGTCCGGCACGACTGAGTGACTGAACTGAAAGGAATTGAATCAGTGAAAATGTTGGTAATAACACAATGTATCAATTAAGATTTCTGTTGGGACTTCCCTGGCAGGCCAGTGGTTAAGATTTCACCTTCCAATGCAGGGAGTATGGGTTTGATCCCAGGTCAGGAAGCTAAGATTCCACATGCCTTGCCAGCAAAAAACCAAAACATAAAACAGAAGCAATATTGTAATAAATTCAAGAAAATATTTTAAAAACAAAGATTATTGTTAAATCTGGGATGGATGCATCCTTAGCCCCAATTCCCCATGCTGTACATCCATGCCTCTTACCATGTGACTCTGTACTTCCTCCCATTAAAGGGGTAGGATGTATTTCCTGGCCCCATGGATTTGGGCTCAGCCATGTGATGTGTTTTGGCCAACAGAATGAGGTAGAACTGACTGAACACAGGCATTAAGAGAGCTTGTGCATTTCCACTTGCCTGGCGAGCTACCTGATCCCAAGAGGAGGCCAAGAAACATGGAGGAGAGCTGAGCTATCCAGTTGAGTCCAGTCTAGACCAGCTGACTCCTAGCAGCCCCATAGACTGGTGAGTTAAATAAACACTCATCAGGACATGCTACTGAGTTTTTGTGGTCAGTTGTCATGCAACAATAGGGAACTGGTACAACATCTGAGTGTTTGCTTTCAAATATTTGAGTATCGTATGTGGATATAGCAAAGCAGCAATAACCAATGGTGATTGTGAAAGCTATTTGTTACCTGAACAAAAATTATGTAAAACTTCTCAGGGGTTAGGTAATTAGGAAAATGGATAAAAACGTCTTGCTCCAAGACTGCATCCTTGGCTGAGTAACACTCAGGTATTTAGCATGTGGCTAAATATGTATGGGGTACCCTTAAATGAACTCCAGACATGGCTGGAATACAAATTAACCTTGATTCAGAGGAAGATTTTCATCTACCATAAATGACTCTCCTATCCAATCTTCATAATGGAATATTAAGTAGTCACCAAACATCATGTTTACCCAGCAATTCTATTACAGACACAACTGCACGTGGACAAAAGGACATTTGCACAAGAATATTTATCACAGTGCTGATGTAACAGCAAAAGACTGGGAGCAACCTCAATATCTAGCAACAGGAGATCAGTGAGATCAACGATGATCCATCCATAGGATGACGACACCGGAAGCGGTTAGAAAGGAACTGAGTGCATTCAAATGTGTGACTAGAGCCAAGATGCACCGAAGCAAGCTGCAGGATGGGGGCTCAGTGTGTATTTAAAGCAGCTCAGGATGGGGGCTCAGTGTGTATCTGAAGAGGGATACAGATATATGAAGAGCACAGACTAGCTCTGGAAAGAGACTCTAGAACCTGGCAGCTGAGGTTGCCTCTGGGACAGAAGCTGGGAGGGGCATCAGTGACAGCGGGATGGATTTTCTTTCTCTTGAATTTCTCGTGAATTCAGAGGTGCCAAGTTCCCTTGTCCAGCAGGCACCGGTATCATCCCACCTTTAACTGAAAAGGAAATCTAAGCACGTCCAAGTCCTGCCCACTGCCCAGCATATAGTGGGGGCTCAGTGATATTTGTTGAATAAATTATTTGTGTCCTTTTGGGCTGGGGACCTCCAAGGAAGCCTGGAAGTGGGCTGGCAGAGCCCTGGACCAGGACCAAGTCCAGGCAGAATTGTGCAAATCCTGGCTGCCCACTTCCTGTGACTCTGTACAAGCCCCTCCCCTCTCTGGGTTTCAGAACCTCCCTCTTGGTAAAATGGGAGTAAAAACACACTCACTCTTGGAGTGGCTACAAGGAGTATAAAGGATTCCCTCCTCAGGCTGAGCTCAGAAATGGTCTCTCCTTCTCACTGGCCCCTCCCTCAGGCTGAGAACCCATGGGGGCCCTGGACTCTCTGAGGTTTACCTCCAGCACCTCAGGTCCAGCTGAGACAAGCAAGGTCACTTGCTGTCCATCACTTGAACAGCCGGTGGAATATAGGTGATAAATAATTCAGCTCTGGGTTAACTCAGTGCCAAGGCCCTTTTATCTTGTCCAGATGGTCAGATGGGGGCCACCGCTCATTAATTACAAAGCAGGACTGGGAAAGGAGGCGGCTCAGTCAACTCTGCTTTCAGGAGGAAGCTGTGGAGAGTCAGCGAGGTGACAGACTGCCTTCTACCCAGCTGCACAGAGGTGTGAGTGTGCGTGTTTCTGATCACACAACCTTGAGATCTTTAGACCACTACCCTGGAAGTTGAGTGTTCTCCCCTGGGGCCTTGCCTCAGCTCACCCAGGAGGACACTTCTGGTCTCTCTCATTCCCCTCCACAGCAAAGTCCACCTCCCAGCGGCATCCAGAACAGCATCCGAGCTCTCTTCCACCTTTTCTGTGAACGTCACCCGGGAGCTGACCTCCAGGGGGCGCTCCCTGGGGGCCAGACCCGGTGCGCGGTGACTCACGTGCGCCACCTTGTGGCCTCCCCACCGCACTGTCCGTCAACAGGAGCGGGGTTGGCCTGCAGCCTTGCCTGCTCCGCATCGCTCCTCAGCCCATTTTCCTTCGGAGAACTGCCTCCACTTCACTCGAAGCCTGTGTGGACTGTCTGGGGCTGAACAAACCCCCTCCAGACCTCAGTGTGGTCACAGGAGCCGGCTTGGTCCAGTCAGTCAGTCAGTGATGGACTCAGAGGGGACGGGTGACCTGGGCTGGACCAGTGGGTACCAGACTTAGGATCTGCGCTAGAATTCAAGAGAGAAGCCCTCCGCCGCCGGGAGGAGTGGCTGCCAGGAGCTGCTGGTGGCCTTTCCTGCCGCCCTCGGGGCAAGTCCATCTGAGGCTCAAGAGAGCCCAGAACTGAGGGGTGGGGGAGATCACAGATAACATTTCATTTTCGGGGGGATTAAAATTTTTTTCTAAGGGAATGAAAGAATATGTGCAAAGCTGGTCCTGGACTGGACCCTGGAAGAGAAAAGGGACATGAGTGGAAAAACCGGGGAGATCTGAACAAAGTACGGACATTCAATGACTAGTCAGCAGTGCTGACGGCTTAGTTTCCCCACATGGGCTGTGGTTCTGGGAGAGGTTAACACTGGGGGCAGCTGGGTGAAGGATATTTGGGAACTCTCTGGACTATCTTTGTGACTCTCCTATAACCTAAAATTATCTCAAAATCAAACCACCAAAGGGGGAAAACCCAGTTCTGTGCACAGCTATTATTCTTATTACCCTGACCTCCTCTTTTCAGATGGTGATATTGAAGCGACCTGTTCAAGGTTGCACAGCTGGGATTCCACCCGAGTCTGTCTGACCTGAAACACCACTTTTGATTTTCATCTCCTGGTGCAGCACCTCCACGATGGTGCTTTCCCGCAGGCCGAGCATCTGTAGACCTCCTCTCTGGTCTCCCTGCCGCCACTTCCCACCTACTACAGTCTTCTCAGCAACGTAGCCAGAATAACCCCCCTAAAGCAGAAGGAGGCCACGTCCCTCCTCTGCTCAGAGCCTTTAAAGGATTCTCATTTCAGAGGAAGGGCCAGAAGTCCTCCCCGTGGCCTGCAGGCCCTCCCTGGTCTGGCACCTGCCACCTCCCTGCCGTGTTACCCTCGTCCCCACCTCAGGGCCTTTGCACTCACTGGCTTCCTTCCCCATCCTACACATCTACATGGCTCATGTCTCTGCTGCCTTTGAGTTTCTGCTCAGATGCCGCCTTCCTGGTGAGGCTTTCCTTGACCAAATCAAAAAAGCAGCCCCTCTTCACTCCCTTTCTCTGCCTTATCCATAGAACTCATTATCTGCAATACATCTTACAAGGTTATCAATTGTCTTCTCTCACCAGAACGTCAGCTCCTTAAGGGCAGGGATCTTTGTTCTGCTCACTGCTCTATTCCCACCGTCTAGAATGGTGTCTGGCACATGGGTGGCACACTAAATACTTCTTGAATTTTTTAAGTGACTTGTTAAAAATTGTATTTATTTATCTATCTGTGCATTTATTTGGCTGCACCAGGTCTTCACTCCGGCATGCAGGATATTTAGTTCTGGCATGTGGGATCTTAGAGCTGCACTAAGAAACTCCTAGTTGCAGCACATGGGATCCAGTTTCCTGACCAGGGATTGAACTTGGGCCCCAGCACTGAGAATACAGAGTTCAGCCACTGGACCACCAGGGAAGTCCCTCAAATATGGTTATTAAGCTCTGTTATCAGCTAAGCACAGTTGAAGGACTTTACCTGGATCACTTCCTTTCAGCCTCCCCACAACGCCTTAAGGAAGGTCTTGCTGTCTCTGTTTTACAGAAGAGTAAAACAAGCTTCCCTGGTGGCTCAGACAGTCAAGTGTCTGCCTGCAGTGCAGGAGCCCGGGTTCGATCCCTGGGTCAGGAGAAGGAAATGGCAACCTACTCCAGTACTCTTGCCTGGAAAATTCCATGGACGGAGGAGCCTGGTGGGCTACAGTCCATGGGGTCACAAAGAGTCGGACACGACTTCACTTTCACTCTCTAAACCAAGGCACCAAGAAGTTAAGGATCTGACTTTCCAGGAAGTGGCAGAGATTCAGGATCCACGTTCAGGGAGGTTGGTCACAGAGCCTATGCCCCAAACTGCTGAGCTACTCAACCTCTTGGCCCTGCTCTCAAGACTCAAGATCTCGAAGGGTCTTCTACTGGCCTGAATTGTGGACGCTGCCAACAACTCAACCCGAGAGGACATCCGGCCCCAACTCCTTCCCGGTTCTCCTGGTGCCGCCAAAGGCTGTTCCCCAGACTTGCTGCCACTCAAACCCCTAGGCCAGCATCCAGTTCCGCTGACAGAGGTCATTTCCATAAGGGGTTCTGGGGACAGTTTGGAGCTCCAGGCCACTGCCCATAAATATGTTATTAGACACCGATGGGGCCCCAGCTGCTGACTAAACCCACCCCATCCTTTGCCAGCCTCTGCCTGCAAGGACATTTTACCGTTCTGAGAGAAAACTAAAAATAAGTCGTAAGTCGATGGGAGAGGAATTACCCAGAAACGTCAGCCTGTGCGACTGCCCGTCACTGCCGAGGTGGGGCCAAGAGAAGGAGGGGCTCTGGGCTGGGGCCAGGGCTGGAGAGGCAGCGCCCTCACTCGGCTCGCTCTCGCTGCCTACAGCGTGCGGGCCATCGTCAGCTCCACTGGCGCGGCCTCCCCTTTGCTCCCTGAGTCTATATAGTGCCTCCTTGTCTCCACGGCCACCGCTGTCTGCTCACCAAGTCCCTGCTTCTCAGAGCGTGTCCCTCCTCTGCTCAGAACCCTGCCAGGGCTTCCACTTCACCCAGAAAAAAAATCTCAAGTCTTTACTGAGTAGGACTCAAGGGCCCTCCATGATCTCTGCCCTCAGTCCCACAGCCCACCCCCGGCCCCCACTCTGCTTTGGCCTCACTCAACTCCTCATTGCTGCTCAAACACTTGGCATGAACCAACCCCAGGGCCTTTGCACATGCTGTTTCCCCTTCCTGGAATATTCTATCCCCATACCCTCCCCAAGTCCCCAAATCCATCTCCTTCTTATCATCTAGGGTTCAGCTCAGTCATCTCTTCCCCAGCGAGGCCACCCTGGCCAGAGTAGAGTAGACCCCCAGGTCCTATCTAGTCATGATTTTGTTTTATGTGAGCACCTAAAATCACCCCGCATGTTTTCTTGATGTTTCTCCCACCCCTACTCCTGGCTAAAATATGAGCAACACAGAGTGGTGTCTTTGAGATCCATGGTAAGTTCTAGGTGGAACTTTTACTTTTCTTGAGCAAGTAATTTATTTTCAGAATCCCCACTGCAAACATAATACATTGAATGAAGCAAAATTATCTAAGGTAAATAGGATTCAATCAAGTTTGGCTTCAATCAAAATGGATTTTAGGTCTGTCCTTTTTCATTTTTTTTTAATTAAAATTTTTTTATGGGCCTTAGAAAGCATCACTACGAACAAAGCTAGTGGAGGTGATGGAATTCCAGTTGAGCTGTTTCAAATACTGAAAGATGATGCTGTGAAAGTGCTGCACTCAATATGCCAGCAAGTTTGGAAAACTCAGCAGTGGCCACAGGACTGGAAAAGGTCAGTTTTCATTCCAATTCCAAAGAAAGGCAATGCCAAAGAATGCTCAAACTACTGCACAATTGCACTCATCTCACACACTATTAAAGTAATGCTCAAAATTCTCCAAGCCAGACTTCAGCAATACATGAACCGTGAACTCCCTGATGTTCAAGCTGGTTTTAGAAAAGGCAGAGGAACCAGAGATCAAATTGCCAACATCCGCTGGATCATGGAAAAAGCAAGAGAGTTCCAGAAAAACATCTATTTCTGCTTTATTGACTATGCCAAAGCCTTTGACTGTGTGGATCACAGTAAACTGTGGAAAATTCTGAAAGAGATGGGAATACCAGACCACCTGACCTGCCTCTTGAGAAATCTGTATGCAGGTCAGGAAGCAACAGTTAGAACTGGACATGGAACAACAGACTGGTTCCAAATAGGAAAAGGAGTA
>SJXQ01000501.1:0-159876 GCA_006408695.1 Aepyceros melampus | reverse complement strand
ATATTAAAAAGCAAAAGGCATTACTTTGCCAACAAGGGTCCATCTAGTCAAGGCTATGGTTTTTCCTGTGGTCATGTATAGATGTGAGAGTTGGACTGTGAAGAAAGCTGAGTGCCAAAGAATTGATACTTTTGAAGTGTGGTGTTGGAGAAGACTCTTGAGAGTCCCTTGGACTGCAAGGAGATCCAACCAGTCCATTCTGAAGGAGATCAACCCTGGGATTTCTTTGGAAGGAATGATGCTAAAGCTGAAGCTCCAGTACTTTGGCCACCTCATGGGAAGAGTTGACTCATTGGAAAGGACCCTGATGCTGGGAGGGATTGGAGGCAGGAGAAGAAGGGGACAACTGAGGATGAGATGGCTGGATGGCATCACGGACTCAATGGACGTGAGTCTGAGTGAACTCTGGGAGTTGGTGATGGACAGGGAGGCCTGGCATACTGCGATTCATGGGGTCGCAAAGAGTCGGACATGACTGAGCGACTGAACTGAACTGAACTCCAGGCAAGAATACTGGAGGGGGTTGCCATTACCTTCTCTAGAGGATCTTCCTGAACTTAGGTCCCCTGGATTGCAAGCAGATTCTTTACTGTCTGAGCTACTGGGGGACCCCTAATATAAAATATAATTACCCTAATTATAAAGATCTGCTGGCTTAAGGGTCATGTTCTCAGAGAAATTTTCCTTCATTATAGCACTTAAAAGAGCCCTCGCAAATAATTCTATATCAGAGCATCTCTTGAGGTCTTTATTAAACAAAGCAAATGTATGATTATATGTTTGTCTTCTCTTAGTACTATCTAATGAAGGAAATACATTAATTTATATTTACTATTATTATTAGCCCCATGTAGCAGGGACCAAATCTCTGCCATTTTGCATTAATAAATATTGTATCATCAGGGCTTAGTATGAAGCCTGAGACTTAATACATACTTAATGGAAGTTTGTTCAATGAATCAATACTTGGACTAATTATTGGGATTTAAGCAATATAAATAATACTTTTCTTGTTCTCTTTGAAAATTTGTTTCACATATTTGCTGTGAAGTCTCCATGTCACATTATGATTGCATTTTAAAAATGCATGGAATATTGTTTTTTTTTCTTTCAGAAAATTGACATATATGGTCATAACTGAGGGGAAACAGTGGAAACAGTGTCAGACTTTATTTTTCTGGGCTCTAAAATCACTGTAGATGGTGACGGCACCCATGAAATTAAAAGACGTTTACTCCTTGGAAGAAAAGTTATGACCAACCTAGATAGCATATTCAAAAGCAGAGACATTACTTTGCCAACAAAGGTCCATCTAGTCAAGGCTATGGTTTTTCCAGTGGTCATGTATGGATGTGAGAGTTCGACTGTGAAGAAAGCTGAGCACTGGAGAATTGATGCTTTTGAACTGTGGTGTTGGAGAAGACTCTTGAGAGTCCCTTGGACTGCAAGGAGATTCAACCAGTCCCATCCTAAAGGAGATCAGCTCTGGGATTTCTTTGGAAGGACTGATGCTAAAGCTGAAACTCCAGTACTTTGGCCACCTCATGCTAAGAGATGACTCATTGGAAAAGACTCTGATGCTGGGAGGGATTGAGGGCAGGAGGAGAAGGGGATGACAGAGGATGAGATGGCTGGATGGCATCACTGATTCGATGGACGTGAGTTTGAGTGAACTCCGGGAGTTGGTGATGGACAGGGAGGCCTCGCGTGCTGTGATTCATGGGGTTGCAAAGAGTCGGACACGACTGAGCAACTGAACTGACCGACTGACTGACTGAGGGTATCAATTATGGAGTATAATAAAACAAAACAATAAAAAGAAACAAAAACTGTTTTCTGTTCCCAGATCTGCTGTTTCAGTGTGAGCTGGTACTTGTCTGAAACTCACTTGAAAATATATATTTGTCTATAAAACAAAAGAATAAGATGAGATATATTAACATAATGCTTCTTCTCACATTATAATTATGCAAAATTCAGCTGTTGATACTCTTTAAAATTTCCTTGTAGAAAAACTGTTTCATAAATTATCAACAGCAAATTTTTCAGTTGAGGTCGATTAGATTTTGTTTGGGCTTTCCCTGTGGGTCAGTAGTAAAGAATCTGCCTGCCAAGTTGGAGACGCAAGAGACATGAGTTCAATCCTTGGGTCAGAAAGATTCTCTGCTGTAGGAAATGGCAACCTGCTCCAGTATTCTTGCCTGGAAAATTTACTGAACTGACCGACTGACTGACTGAGGGTATCAATTATGGAGTATAATAAAACAAAACAATAAAAAGAAACAAAAACTGTTTTCTGTTCCCAGATCTGCTGTTTCAGTGTGAGCTGGTACTTGTCTGAAACTCACTTGAAAATATATATTTGTCTATAAAACAAAAGAATAAGATGAGATATATTAACATAATGCTTCTTCTCACATTATAATTATGCAAAATTCAGCTGTTGATACTCTTTAAAATTTCCTTGTAGAAAAACTGTTTCATAAATTATCAACAGCAAATTTTTCAGTTGAGGTCGATTAGATTTTGTTTGGGCTTTCCCTGTGGGTCAGTAGTAAAGAATCTGCCTGCCAAGTTGGAGACGCAAGAGACATGAGTTCAATCCTTGGGTCAGAAAGATTCTCTGCTGTAGGAAATGGCAACCTGCTCCAGTATTCTTGCCTGGAAAATTCCATGAACAGAGGAGCCTGGCAGGCTACAGTCCATGTGGTCACAAAGAGTCGGACATTACTAAGCACACAGCACGGCTTTTGTTCACTCATCACACTTCCCAGCTACTTCTAAAAATCAATGAATGCACAAATATAAACTAATTTAGTATTTATCACATTATTTGTTATTTTCAATTTGATGCTCCCCAATTGTTTTATGATACCTTTTCCTCCTTCTTCCTTAGTTTGAACTAACACATTTTGGAACACTGCATTTATTTTTCTTCTATTGCCATGTTTGTTGCACGTCCTTTCACTACTCTTTTAGTATTCCCCTCAAAAATGAACATGTGTTCTTGGATTATTGGGATGAACATAAGTTAGTTCCTTTACCATAACCCATGCTAAGACTTAATGATACTGAACTCTATGAACCTTCCTCAACCCTCCAGGTGCCATTAGTGTTGTTACTGTCATGTATGTTAATTCTACATATATTTTAATGCCCTTAAAATATTATTATTACTTTGTATAGTCAGTATTCTTTTAGCTGTGCCCAAAATTTAGCCTGTATAATTTTCCCTATATTGCTGTGTTTCCCTTTGGAATAATTTTCCTTCTGCCTGAAGGACTACTTTTAGCATGCTTTTTCATGTAGGCTGCTTGATTAATAACGTGTTTAGTCTTTGATGATCCAGAAATCTCTACATTGCTTTACTTTTGAACCCTGGTTGACAGATTTTTTTTTCACATCATATTTATATCATTCCATTATTTTCCATCCTGTGTCTTTTCTGTTGAAGATTCATTTTTCAGCTTCATGGTTGTTCCTTTGAAAATAAAGTACCCTTCTTTTAAGATCCTTTTATGATTTACTTTTTGTCTTTGGTTTTCAGCTTTTTTACTGTAATGTATGCTGGTGGGGTTTTCTTTTCATTACCCTGTCTGCAGTTTGGAACATCTCTTGAATCTATGGCTTGATATCTTTCATCAACTGGGAAATTTTTGACATTTATTCTTAAATATTGCTCTTGCCTCCTTCTGAAGGGAGATGAGGCTATACATGTTAGAGTTTTTTGTTGTGTCCCATATGTCCTTTTCACTCTTACATGAATTTTCTGTTCTTTCTGCCCTCAGGCTTCCACTCTGGTATTTTATACTTACCTTCTAGTTAACTAGTTCTTTCCTCAGCTGTATCTGGTCTTCATGCTTGTTGTTAAACCTATCTACTTAGTTCTTTGTGTCAGTCATTGTATTTTTTTTCAATCCTTGAGTTTCTATTTGGTTCATTGTTATAGGTTCCTGTTATCTGGTTGAGTCCTCCAACTTGTCATGTGTTTTCTTGAAAATATAAAATATGGTTAAAGTCCATGTTGGATAATTCCAGCATCTGGGTCATCTGTTAGTTTTATATATTGTTTATTTACTCTCTAGAATTTTAAAATTGAAAATTTGAACACAGTCTGTAATTATAGTCTCTGTGTGGTATAAATGCTACTTTTTATGGTGGTATTTACCTTTCTCTGTTTCAGAAAAGGTTAGAATGGATAAAGAAAACAGATGTGAAGATAATTTTGAAGACTTGAGTTTGAAAAAAAATTGTCGAAAGGCATGCACACAGACCAAATGATTCAGGGCATTTTCCATTAAGATTAAATAACTTTCTGTGTGTTTCTACTTTCCAAATATCAAAATTGTTACTGGTACATTGCTGCATGTTTATAATATCACTAAAAACACTACTCTGCTTTCAACTCACTCACCAACGTCACACTGTTATCAATACAAAATGCTGTTTTATCTCTTCCATAGCTTAAAAGAGTAGATGGGAATCTACATTTTGCTTTTTAAGATGTGGGACCTCATCCTGGGTCTTTACTACCACATTCCTTTCCTTAAAGAATACACAGCTAACTATTGCTACTTTAGGGACCAAGACTGCAATCACAATACCCCTCCCTTAAAATCAATCCACATATATGCCATGGGATCTCCCTGTTTGAATGTCTGGCAGACCTGAAGCCTGACAGCGTTTTGATAAATGATGCACATACATAATTTGAAAATTTAAACTGCACTGGCAGAGATCAGGAGATGTTTGTGTTAATGAAAGCATATTTTGGATCAAAGCAGACAAGGGAGTCCTAATTCTCTCTGATGAGGAGGGCTGCAGAATCTGTTTAGTGAATGAAAAGAGAGGTTGATGCAACACGAGCTCTTTAAATAAGGGCAAAGTGCTTTATCAACTCAAACCAGTTTCGAAAAGTCCATCCTCCTCTCTGAAGGGACGTTGGGAGTAAAGGCAGGAAATCAACAGGCTTTTAAAAAACTCAAAGCAAGTATATTTTAATTCCCTAGTGGTACGCTTACAATCCAGTCAACTGGTAGAAAAACCTGAAGAAAGAAAAAGCTTTATGTTTTATTTGAATGTAAATTTTGTTCACATCAACAGCCAGGACCTAGGAGAGAAAAGAATATATGAAAGTAGATAGAGGGCTAGAATAAACTGTGAGAAAAGAAATGAGAATGAGGGATTAGAAATTTTGGGGAGAACTGGGAGAGGTAGACACATGTCTTTCATTGAGTGATAACTAATAGTTGTTCAGTATTTAGTGGGACATATTTCAAATTATTCAGTCTGTAATAGAGGAAAAGTTGGGCTAGAGAATAAAGATGGTGACTAGAAAAAGGAAGAATAAAGTAGAAAAAAAAGGAAGAGGACAAGGGCTGTGGAAACTTTCATTCTTTATTTGGCTGTGCTTATTGACTCCTGTGAAGAGCAATTGATTACTTTGGGCTGGATTAATTCCCCGGTTTTCTGAGGAGTAGTACCTAGGTTTTTGTTTGTTTGTATTTTGACAATTCAGTCTGAAGAGTGTCCTCGCAATGGCACCTAAGTTACCAGTTCCTGTTCTTGACCAGTTTGCTCTACCATGGGAAAAGGAAGTGATGGGCTTTTCTGCGTAAGCTTATGTACATTTAAAAACGAAACCAATATTACAGGGCGATGTTCAAGATCCCCAAATAAAAGTTTCACAAAGGACTTTGTTTTCCTTTACTACAAAGTAAACACATAATCATTTATCAAGTTGTTTTATGAGTTCTTCTTTAAAAAAGATATTGGTAAAATTAATATTGTTCATTTGGGAATTATTTAAACAATAATTAAATCAGTATTATTGAAAAGGTCTTCCCAGGTGGCTCAGTGGTAAAAGACCCACCTGCAATGCAGGAGACACAGGTTTGATCCTTGGGTTGGGAAGATCCCCTGGAGAAGGAAATGGTAACCCACTCCAGTATTCTTGCCTGAAGAATTCCATAGGCAGAGGAGCCTGGTGGGTTACAGTCCAAAGAGTCAAACATGGCAGTGACTAAACAGTGGCAGCAGTATCTTAAAAGGGATGAAAAATTTCAAACACTGGTGAATTTACAAAAAGTATAATACATTCAAGTGATTTTTTTTTTCACTTGACGAGTTTGTTACCATTCAAAGTGTAGTAGAAATAGGAACAAAAATTGTTTTTTAGAAGAATACATTTTTTGCTGGTCACAAATTTCAAAGGGCTATGTCATCAAAGTTAGAGCAAAAAAGTATGTCATTGAACGTAATCAGTTATGTTATATCTTAACACATGTGCAGGGATATCCCCAGAGAAAGCTAGAGACATTTCATGTATTTAAACTCAAGGTAAGTTGATAAACAGTTGTAGGGATTTACTTAGATCTCTTGTACTTTTCTTCTGGAAGTACTGGTGGGATATAAATGAAAGGGGTAAGTAGAGGAGTTCAGGGCAACCAGACAAGAGTTCTTTCCCCCTCTCCAAGGTGTGAGTAGTATTCATTTCCGGTTCCCACAGATTTGGAAATGAGAGAACAATGTCCAGCAGAGGGCGCAGTGCTGGAGTCAGGCTCGCTGGACCTGGTGTAGCAGCCACCTTAAATCTATTGGTTAGAAGGAGCCAGAGAACCTGATCACACTAAGGTGATCTTGAAAGGGGTCAACACCTTCCCTTACCTACGTCGCTAATTGCAGACCACCAAAGAAATATTTTAAGGTCAAGCCCATTGAGCTCAAAATTAAGTATACAAATCCAACATACTCATCTGCCTTAACAGCTGCTATTTAATTAATTTTAAAAATTAGATTAGAGCATGTATGAATGGAGAGTTATCAGGGAAATATCATTAAGCTATTAATTTTTTCATAGTTGCCTTCATTCAAGAATAGTTTATTATATTATATCTCACACTTCTCATGTTACCTGTCTCTAGAATCAATTTATTTCCTGGCTTATTCTATATTTGTTTAATTTCAATGTTGAAGTAGCTAGGTCTTTAGTACCTGCCTGGATATTGATATTTTTACCTTGGTAGGCTACCTCTTATGGGCAATGATAGATCCTTACATTAGCTCTCAGGAGATCTACAGTCTCCAAAGAAGAACTTTTTTTCCCCCCTAAAGAACTTGGTAATAACAAAAAGACAGTAAATGGAAACACTAAAATGCCTAAGGAAAAGGCAATCACGTTTTGATCCTGAGGACTTTGTTGAGTAGGCAATCTCAGTCCTACAAGTATCCACAGAAAAATGTGGATGACGTTTTTACAAATGAATGAGATGAAACTCAAGGGAGGGAAAAAAGGAATTATTTTTAAAAAGCAGACTTTATGAAGCCATTAACATATTTACAGGAAGGTTTTTTCATTCATTTAAAAATTTAATGAATATAGATTTAAGTTAAACTTGCCATTTCACTCACCAATATATTTCAACAGAGATCAAACCTTGAGTAAATTCTATCTCAAAGACAATAAAAATTGCTAAAAGTAAAATGTTAACTAAGAATGTTTCTATAAAGTGTTCTAAGATATATATAAGCCTGAAAATAATCATTGCTCTATATAATTTTGCCATAAAATTTACAAGAACATTACAAAAGGAATACTTAAGAAACTTTTTTTGCCATACCCCACAGCATGCCAGGGATTGAACCCATGTTCCCTGCAATGGAAGTGTGGTGTCTTAACCACTGGACCACCAGGGAAGCCCCAAGAACTACTTTAAAGCCAAAAAGTTAAGCAAACTAAATAAAAAACAAAACTTGACTTCCCTGATATGTTCTCATGAACCACATTAAAATTATTTTTAATAAACTATTCTAGGAGAGTGAAAAAGTTGGCTTAAAGCTCAACATTCAGAAAATGAAGATCATGGCATCTGATCCCATCACTTCATGGGACATAGATGGGGACACAGTGTCAGACTTTATTTTTCTGGGCTCTAAAGTCACTGCAGATGGTGACTGCGGCCATGAAATTAAAAGACGCTTACTCCTTGGAAGGAAAGTTATGACCAACCTAGATAGCATATTCAAAAGCAGAGACATTACTCTGCCAACAAAGGTCCATCTAGTCAAGGCTATGGTTTTTCCAGTGGTCATTATGGATGTGAGAGTTGGACTGTGAAGAAAGCTGAGCGCCGAAGAATTGATGCTTTTGAACGGTGGTGTTGGAGAAGACTCTTGAGAGTCCGTGGGGCTGCAAGGAGATCCAACCAGTCCATTCTGAAGGAGATCGGCCCTAGGATTTCTTTGGAAGGAATGATGCTAAAGCTGAAACTCCAGTACTTTGGCCACCTCATGGGAAGAGTTGACTCATTGGAAAAGACTCTAATGCTGGGAGGGATTGGGGGCAGGCGGAGAAGGGGATGATAGAGGATGAGATGGCTGGATGGCATCACTGACTCAATGGACGTGAGTCTGAGTGAACTCTGGGAGTTGGTGATGGACAGGGAGGCCTGGTGTGCTGGGATCCATGTGGTCGCAAAGAGTCAGACACGACTGAGCGACTGAACTGAACTGAACTGAAAACAGTTATAGATTTACAGAAAAAATGAGTAGTTAGTACAGAGTTCTCATTTGTCTGTCTTCCATTGTCATAACAATTTCTTCATTCAATAACAGCTTGCATTGTGTGGTAATTTTCTTTACAACTAATAACCAATATTGATGTTATTAATGAACTAAAATCCATAGTTTACATTAGGATTCCTCTTTGTGTTGCACATTCTATGGGTTTTAACAGGTGTGTAATTACATATATTCATTATTAAAGAACAGTTGCACTATCCTAAAAATCATATAAATAGTTTCACTATCCTAAAAATCCACTTGCCATCAATGCATCTCCTCCTCCTTTTTCCCTGACTCTTAATTCATGACAACTATTGACCATTTTACTTTGAGAATTTGAAAAAATTGCCCCCAAACTTCAGCAATCACCCCCAAACTTCAGCAACTTTCTCCCTGATCAGTCAGCAGCCATCAACACTGAAACAAGACCCTCCACCAGGAAAAAGATAATTATGACTCACCAAAGGCTCAGGTGAAAGTGATATTTAGCAATTCGCTGGTGGCTCAGTGGTAAAGAATCCACCTGCAATTCAGGGGATGTGGTTTTGATCCTGAGTTGGGAATATCCCCTGGAGGAGGAAATGGCAACTGACTCCAGTATTCTTGCCTGGGGGAATCCCATGGACAGAGGATCTTGGTGGGCAACAGTCCATGGGGTCGCAAAGAGTCAGACATGACTTAGCAACTGAACAACAACAAAATTTTCTTTTTAATTAAGGAATGAAAGTTTTTTTTTTTTTTTTCCCTAGGCATAATGCTGTTGCACATGTAGACTACAGAAGGGCTTAGTTGCTTCGGTAGTGTCTCACTCTTTGTGACCCCATGGACTGCAGTGCACCAGGCTCCTCTGTGCATGGGATTCTCCATGCAGGAATACTGGAGTGGGTTGCCATTTCCTCATCCAGGGGATCTTCCAGATCCAGGGATTGAACCCACATCTCCTGTGTCTCCTGCATTACAGGGAGATTCTTTCACTGCTGAGTCACTGGGAAAGCCTAGATCACAGAAGAGTATAAAGATAACTTTTATACACCTTGGGAAACCAAAAACTCAGGTGACTCACTTTATCACAATATTCACTTTATTGCAGTCGTCTGGAACCAAACCTACAACATCTCCAATATTTCACAAATTGCCTGTACATGAAAGCACCTGGCATTCAATTATTATGAGTCTTCATCTGTTTCCTGGCATAACTCCTCTTACCCAATCCTCCCTGCCCATAGTTTACTGAAATTCTAATTGTCAAAGAAAGGCTATTCTGTGGTATAGCTGTGTGATCATGATTCTGTGGGTTGTAAGTGACAGAAGTATCACTCAAGAACTCAAGAAAATAGCACTAGCTTGAGAAAAAAAGGAAATTTGTTGGCTTATGGCCAGAATGAGCATGGTTGGGTCTAGGACCTCACATCATACCATTTCCATCTTTCAGATCGTCCTTATTATGTATGAACTTCCTTTCAGGCACCCAGGAAGTAGTAACAATAATTACTAGACATTCTAGCCTACCTTCTACCACCTGAGTGAACTCAATGCAAATAGAATATCTCTTCTAACAGTTTAGCAAAAGTTCAGGTCTGACATCAACTGGCTTGACTTGTACTGTGTTCCCATCCTTAAACCCCTGATATGGGTCTGAATGGCAGGTCTGGAGTGTGCCCCTGGAGATCTTGAAGAGGGTCAGCCCTAGTGGAATTATGTGGGAGAAGAATTTCACCAAATGAAATCTGAGTTTGGCAGGCAAAAGAGCCTGAGTATATTATACATTCCTGTAAAGACTCCTTTTGTAACCCTTTCTGAGGAGCAGTGCAGGACAAAAGGAGAGTAAAACAATCACAGCTACTTCCGTTTGCTCTTCCCTGAGAGGAGGAACAACAACTCCTGAACCAACTGCTGCGGCCACATGATTTATAGAGGAGCCTCCCTGGTGGACAGAGAGGAGCTGTCACAGCCTGGTCCAGTTCCACCCCATTTCCCTGACTTTCCATTTGGAGTTCTCTGGCACTACTGGTAAAGTATCTGCTTGCCAATGCAGGAGACGTAAGAGATGTGGTTTCAATCCCTGTGTCTGGATGATTCCCCTGGAGGAGGGTATGGCGACTCACTCCAGTATTCTTGCCTGGAGAATCCCATGGACAGAGGAGCCTGGCAGGCTATACAGTCCATAGTCTTGCAAAGAGTTGGACATGATTAAAGTGACAGGACACATAAGTAGAGATGATGTTTGTAAATCATGGAAAGACCATTAACTATGCATGAATTAAACAGGGATTTTTTGTTTGTTTGTTTTGCATTATAAGAATGCCAGAGGTTAGTCAGCCAGCACAATGTCTCCATGATTTATCAGGAATATAAGTGTCTTCTCTCTGTTCCCAGGAATTATAGGATACTGTGTAATTTTTGTCCTCAGCTTTTCCCCTGGAGACCTGAAAAAACGTTCTCTACCTCCTGCATTACATCAGGAACAAGTGGAAAGAAGAGGGCAAAAGGTGCATTCCATCTCACTGTCCTCCCTGAGAGAGAGAAAAGGAGCCCTTGGCAGTGAAGAACTGGCCTGGCGCTATCAATGGGTCTTGGTGTTGCTAGGAGCTGGCCGGCACTAACAGCTAGGTCTTGGCAGCTGAAGGGAGGGCACAGACATACCAGAATTATAGAATGGACAGGATTGCAGAGAAAAGGAGTGAAAATAAAACCTTCAACTGTTCACAAGTTTGGCTAGATTTGACCTTACTCTATAGTATACTACCCAAGTGGACCACTGTAAATATGACTGAAAAAAATTAAATTAACTTTGTCTGGATTATGTAAATACTCTTAGAGAAAGCAAACTGAGAGAGCAAATGGCAAAACTGTGAAATACAGTTTTATTTGCAAACATGAGAACCTCGTTTTGACATTTTTCTTAAATAACCAAGATTTATTCTTTAAAAATCTAAATAACACAAGTGATACATAAACACATATGCATTATGAAAAATTCAAGTAATATAAAGTGTATAAGGTAAAAATCACAATCCCCTCTCCCCTCCTCCACAATCCTCTCCTTTTATTAGCAGGAACCACTGCTAAAATATTAGTGAATATATTAGCAAACATTTCACTTTACATTCATACTCATAAATTTTAGATGTGAGATCAAGATGGTTTTCGTAAGAGGACGTGGAATTCACTTCCCCCACGAACACATCATGAACACAGTTACATGTGGGATAATTCTCAGGCTTCTCCCAGAGGCTCAGCGGTAAAGAATCTGCCTTATATGCGGGAGCCTCAGGTGACGGCAGGTTCAGTTCCTGGGTTGGGAAGATCCCCTGGAGGAGGACACGACAATCCACTCCTGTATTCTTGCCTGGAGAATCCCATGGACAGAGGAGCCTGGTGAGCTACCGTCCATGGGGTCGCAACGAGTTTTACACAACTGAAGCGACCGTGGCGTGCACACACACAGGTGGAATAATTCTCACGTAAAACCAGCTGGAACCTGGCGGAAGGATTCTTGTATAAGCAAAGCTGTGAGAAAGTTACACATGTAATGGGGTAGGAAGGGAGGAAAAGTGATCAGGTTGGGACCTGTGCTCCTAGGAGGGATGCTTTGTCACTCCGTCAGGTCCGACTCTCGACCCCATGAACTGTGTAGCCCACCAGGCTCCTCCATCCATGGGATTCTCCAGGCAAGAATACTGGAGTGGGTTGCCATTCCCTTCTCCAGGGATCTTTCTGACCCAGGGATCGCCCAGGTGGATTCTTTACCAGGAAGATCCCAGAGGGAAAGAGAAATTACATGAGCTAACACTTGACTGGGATGGTGAGTGGGTTGAGTCACAGCGTGGACATCCCAGTTTTGGGATCCTATGTGTAGAGGACAAGCACCTTTGGCTGCTTGGAGAACTGCTGGGACAGACAGAAAGGCTGAAGAAGCCCAGGCTCCTTTCATGAGGAGCACATGGTGCTGGCCTGTCACCATCCAGGGTAGAGACAGGGCCCTAAAGGCTGCCGCCTTGCTGTGCGCCCCATCCCCAGCCGAGCAAACCCGCCGGCCC
Source organism: Aepyceros melampus (assembly GCA_006408695.1). NCBI lineage: Eukaryota > Metazoa > Chordata > Mammalia > Artiodactyla > Bovidae > Aepyceros > Aepyceros melampus. The sequence goes on along the minus strand of SJXQ01000501.1, from coordinate 147,274 downwards.
TGCTCACTCTGTGCCACAGCTTGATGCTAGACCTAGGGCAACCAGGACGTGAGAAAAGACTCAATCTAGGAACACAGAGGCAACCCAGGGGCCCGGGGGATCGCCCCGGTGGAGCATTCGCAACCCTCACTGACTCAAACAGCATCGCAGAAGCAGCCCAGACTTCTTACGGTAGCGTAGCCGCGGGCATTCCCACGATTCCCTCGCTGTACTCCCCAGGCCCAGCCAATTAACCTCTCCAGCCCTGCCCTCTAATTGCTACAGCCTAGATAGCATATTCAAAAGCAGAGACATTACTTTGTCGACTAAGGTCCATCTAGTCAAGGCTATGGTTTTTCCAGTGGTCATGTATGGATATGAGAGTTGGACTGTGAAGAAGGCTGAGCGCCGAAGAATTGATGCGTTTGAAGTGTGGTGTTGGAGAAGACTCTTGAGAGTCCCTTGGACTGCAAGGAGATCCAACCAGTCCATTCTGAAGGAGATCAACCCTGGGATTTCTTTGGAAGGAATGATGCTAAAGCTGAAGCTCCAGTACTTTGGGCACCTCATGGGAAGAGTTGACTCATTGGAAAGGACCCTGATGCTGGGAGGGATTGGGGCAGGAGGAGAAGGGGACGACCGAGGATGAGATGGCTGGATGGCATCACGGACTCAATGGACATGAGTCGGAGTGAACTCCGGGAGCTGGTGATGGACAGGGAGACCTGGCGTGCTGCGATTCATGGGGTCGCAAAGAGTTGGACACGACTGAGCAACTGAACTGAACTGAACTGAAGCGCTAGATCCGGGTGAAGATCCGACCACGGGCTGCACGTGACTGGAGTCACAGCATTCTGCCCACAGATGGAGCATGGGGTTGTGTGAGGAAGCCCCACTTGCTTCAGCACTCTGCTCATTTGGGGCAAAGGCCCCAGTGCAGAGAAACACACACAAAAAGAATAGACCCACCTTGAACCCATCCCTGAAGCCTGTGAGGGTGGTGACAGCCCCTGAGCAGAGACCAAGTGCCCCCTCACACCTTATGCAGGCTTTAGCCCTTCTATTAACAGCCACACCCCCTACCAAGGTGATATTAATCGTTTGACTTTAGGCTTGGCCCAGAATCTGAACTGTATTATTTGATGTGCTGTAGATAGAAATCTGATTTACCTTTTCCTACAGGGTGTATGGAATTAGACTGTGTGGGTTCATTTTCTAACTCAGCCATTTGCTTGTAGTTCTGAATTATTAGACTCTCTGTGCCTCAGTTTCATCATCACAAAATGTGGATAATAATTAGAATAATGCCTGGATTACTCAAAGACTTTCTTAATATATTCTAGCACCCTTCCATCAAGTTCCCCAAACACACACACAAAAGACCCCAAACAGTAACAAATTCAACCTCTTCTCTAGAGAACTGATACACCATATTCACTATAATTTACATATGCAAATAGGTCTGGTTTTGGACTCTACTCTTATTCAGTGATCTTTGTGTCTATTCTCTCTGTTTTGGTTCCTATGACTTTAATGTATGTTTATCATAAGGTTTAATATGTTATCATAAGCATACACTTGGATGATTGATTTTAATAGAAGTAAGAGAGGCTATAATAAGGAATTTTGGAATGAATACCTCTGTGAAAAATGGGGAAAACATTATTCGTTCTCAAACTGGGTATAATGGACTGTGTGTGAGCCCAGTGGACATTCTTCTCATTTCTATGTAGCATAATTTGGCTTTTCATGCTTTGAAGAGTGAAAAGAATTTGCCCCTGTTTTAACAACTTGAGGTTCATGCACCAGGAAGGTCTGATATACTGAAGGGCATTCACAGACGGGCAACAGAAAGGTGTGATCCTAAAGTACATAGAGTTACAGGCAATGGAGGAGACTGGGAGAAACAACTTAAAAGCATTGTTTAGGAGCCCAAGTGTACACAGAATAACAAAAATAACTGCGTGGGACTTGGGAGAGATAGACAGTGAAATCAAAGTTTTACTAGTTATTTGAACTTTTTGTTCCCATTGTCTGGTATCTTCTAAAGCTTTTAGCTTACTGTAATAACTGATCATTTACTACCAAAGTTCCTTTTAACTTTAACTGTCCACTATAAGTTAAATATGAAGAAAAAGCAGCCTGTTAAAGGGAAGATACTTATTGAAATGATTCACCTAATACCAAATGATAGCAATAGAATTTGGGAAGAGAAGAAAATCTGAAGCCAAAATGTACAAACTGAAGCAAAAATAGTCAGATAAAATGTAAAATGTACTTAGTTGTCCCAGTGATCTAGAGAATGATCTAGACAATGATGTCATAAAACTTGGAATTAATATCATAAAAAGTAATATCATAAAGCCTGTTGTGTTTTTTAAAGTTACACTACATATGCCTTGATTTAATTTCATTTCTCTTGAAAAAAATTTATCATTGCAGTACTATTTATGACTACTGAAACTGAAATATACTTTAGAGAGTCAGATACTTTCTGTTGAACTTTCTGTGTTGAAAATGAACAAATGACCGTAAGATCTCGCCAAACCCTTCCATACATCCTTCCCTGTGCATTACAATGATTTCTTGCCACTGTTCCTTCTCTCTTTGTACTTTTTGTGGTACTTCTTGATATGTTTCTTCCCACATCAGAATATACCAATTCGCTTATCTGTAAAAGTACATTTCTAATATGAAAGTGAAAGTTGCTCAGTCATGTCTGACTCTTTGTGACCCCATGGACTATACAGTCCATGAATACTGGGGGATCTTAACCAACCCAGGGATCGAATCCAGGTCTCCAACATTGCAGGCAGATTCTTTACCAGCTGAGCTACAAGGAAAGCCCATTTCTAACATAATCTCTACTGAATTCAACTAAAATATATTGAGCATTTATGCTAGATTCTATGGCAAGTATATTATCTCATTTAATTTTATCACAAGATATTACTATTCTTATCACTCATTAATGTTCTTCCAACACATTCATGTAAATGTGCCTCTTAAAAAACTGAGGTATAAGTTATTTATTTCATCTTGGTAGTTAATCTCATAGTTCTTTGGGAAAGGTAGATGCTCAATCACAAATGAAATATATTAGTAACCTATTCAGTGATTCTGTTTCACTTAGGCCTGTCCTGCATTGTCATGAAGGATTTGAGAGCTTAAAATTCTTTTCAAAAGAATTTAAAAAGGAAATAAGAGTAAAGAAGAGAAAAATAAAGTGAATTCATGTGTATTATTGGTTCAAAGCAGCCATGAAGTGTGGTCTAATGGAGTTTGTCAGAGGTCCGTCATGAATTTGGTGTTGAGCCAAAGCAGAGAGAAAGATACCAATCATTTATTTACAACACAACCAACATTCATCAGATGAAAATAAGTAAGTTATTGATGAGAAGCTCAGTTCTTACTGGCACAGGACTTGAGAGACATTTTTCTAAGATGTTTTCATAAGGAGGATTCTGTTTGATCTAGTAAATAACATCTTCAACACCATACTTTAAGCACAAGAGATGTGAGTAGCCTTAAAAACCAAACTTATCCTTGGTGCTACTCTCTCAAGAATGATAGGTAAGTTACCATAAAACAGAAATAACTGTACAAGAAATGGACTTAAGAGTGGCAGCGAGGGTCATACATTATTCAGGTGACAATGGCATTGAGCTGTTTCGTGTAAATTATAGGGACATGATGATAGACTTCATATACCCTTTCTTCTTTCTCCTCTCTTTTTAAACAGAAAAATGAAAAAGCAATTCGGTATTGTGATGGCTTTCTTAAGATACTTGGGAGTTATTAGCTGCACAGGGGGTCCATGTTACACCCCTTCTGTACAATGAAAAAAATGACAAAACGCTATCATAGGATGATTATACATATCTGTGATATCAAAACCATAATCACAGATATTGTGGCCAGAAATGATGGCAGAGAGTAGCAATGATAGTAGTGTTTAGGTGTGTGTGCCTATACACATGTGCATACATACACCCATATATATTTCAATATATATTCAGTGTTTCTTTACAAAACAGTTTGTCATGAACTATATAAGCTCAGCATTTTTGTCTCTTAAGGCCTAATTCCTTTTGTCAGATAATTGTCACTTGCAACGATTATTCTATTTTTGAGATGATTAAACATATTTCATTACTACAAATGAAGTTTCATAACAAATTATTCTTTAAGAGTAAATAAGAAATTGTGTGTACTGACATCAAAAAACCCTTGAATTTCCTATCTGGTGTTTACTGTTAAAAACCACAATGGGCTTTCAAACAGGTACTCATATGAAAAAATTCTGTTTGTTTTGTCACACTTTTTCCATTAATTTAAAAACCAGTGAAAGCCCAAACACTGGAAAGTGTGAAAATAACCCCCAATTTTGAGTCTTCAAAATGCTCTTGGGAAGCACATTTTGTGGATAATTGCAAATGCTTTGTGAAAGAGCTTCAGAACTGCATGAGCTTCTAGATTAAGTTTATACCATTTGAGAGGACAAAATTTTTTCTTATGCTGTCTCAGGTCTTTGTTTAATAAGCCTCATCAATTTATGCCAGTGATGAAAACTGATCGGTTCAGTTGAACAGCTCTTGTTAAATATGTCCCAAAAATCTCAAGAATTAATCAAACATCTACTAAAGTCATGAAAATTAATTAAACATCTCCTAAAAGACTAGAAAATTAGTCAAGACAAAAAATGTAAAGCTTTTGTAAGCATGTGTTCTGCAAAACTTCTGTACTTACACATTGCTGGTGGCAGGGTGGACCGGCACAACTCACTGGTAAAAACATAGCCTATATTACCACTATGCATATGGCACACAATAGCCACAGAAATGTCCATTTTCTTCAGTATAGCAATTTCTTCTTTGATGGACAGCCCCAGCCTTGGTTTGATGACAAATCTAAACTGCTGCTGCTATTTCTCATATGATTGAATGCTAAATCCTTTCCTAAGAATTTGGGCTACTTGAATTTGTGTTTGTGTGTGTGCATGAATATGTTTATCTTTTGGATCATAGCTGCCACTATTCAGTAGTTATTTTTTAGCAAAACTGTAATATATATTTTGCACATACTATCTCTTTTAATTTTTATAATAATTCTGTCTAGAAGATATTATTCAGAGAAGGTAATGGCACTCCACTCCAGTACTCTTGCCTGGAAAATCCCATGGATGGAGGAGCCTGGTAGGATGCAATCCATGGGGTTGCTAAGGGTCGGACACGACTGAGCAACTTCACTTTCACTTTTCACTTTCATGCATTGGAGAAGGAAATGGCAACCCACTCCAGTGTTCTTGCCTGGAGAATCGCAGGGACGGGGGAGCCTGATGGGCAGCCGTCTATGGGGTCGCAGAGTTGGACAGTACTGAAGTGACTTAGCAGCAGCAGGAGATATTATTAAAGGACTTCTCAGGTGGTGTAGTTGTAAAGAATCCATCTGCCAATGCAAGAGATGTAGGTGCCCCCTAAAGTAGGAAATGGCAACCCTCTTCAGTATCCTTGCCTGGAAAATCTCATAGACAGAGGGGCCTGGCAGGTGCAGTCCATAGGGTTCCAGAAAGTCAGACATGACTTTTTTTTAAAAAATTATGCCAATTTTAGAGATTATAAAATTTGACTTAAAAAATATTACTTAATCTAGAACTTCCAGATGTTCAAGCTGGTTTTAGGAAAGGCAGAGGAACCAGAGATCAAATTGCCAACATCTGCTGGATCATTGAAAAAGCAAGAGAGTTCCAGAAAAACATCTATTTCTGCTTTATTTCCGGCTTTATTATGCCAAAGCCTTTGACTGTGTGGATCACAATAAACTGTGGAAAATTCTGAAAGAGATGGGAATACCAGACCACCTGACCTGCCTCCTGAGAAACCTGTATGCTGGTCAGGAAGCAACAGTTAGAACTAGACATGGAACAACAGACTGGTTCCAAATAGGAAAAAGAATATGTCAAGGCTGTATATTGTCACCCTGCTTATTTAACTTCTATGCAGAGTACATCATGAGAAACGCTGGACTGGAAGAAGCACAAGCTGGAATCAAGATTGCCGGGAGAAATATCAATAACCTCAGATATGCAGATGACACCACCCTTATGGCAGAAAGTGAAGAGGAGCTAAAAAGCCTCTTGATGAAAGTGAAAGAGGAGAGTGAAAAAGTTGGCTTAAAGCTCAACATTCAGAAAACGAAGATCATGGCATCTGGCCCCATCACTTCATGGGAAATAGATGGGGAAACAGTAGAAACAGTGTCAGACTTTATTTTTTTGGGCTCCAAAATCACTGCAGATGGTGACTGCAGCCATGAAATTAAAAGACGCTTACTCCTTGGAAGAAAAGTTATGACCAACCTAGATAGTATATTCAAAAGCAGAGACATTACTTTGCCGACTAAGGTCCGTCTAGTCAAGGCTATGGTTTTTCCTGTGGTCATGTATGGATGTGAGAGTTGGACTGTGAAGAAGGCTGAGCGCCGAAGAATTGATGCTTTTGAACTGTGGTGTTGGAGAAGACTCTTGAGAGTCCCTTGGACTGCAAGGAGATCCAACCAGTCCATTCCGAAGGAGATCAACCCTGGGATTTCTTTGGAAGGAATGATGCTAAAACTGAAGCTCCAGTACTTTGGCCACCTCATGGGAAGAGTTGACTCATTGGAAAAGACCCTGATGCTGGGAGGGATTGGGGGCAGGAGGAGAAGGGGATGACAGAGGAGGAGATGGCTGGATGGCATCATGGACTCAGTGGATGTGAGTCTGAGTGAACTCCGGGAGTTGGTGATGAACAGGGAGGTCTGGCGTGCTGCGATTCTTAGGGCTGCAATGAGTTAGACATGACTGAGTGACTGAACTGAACTGAATCTAGCCACATCACTGTTAGAAAAATGCTCTGCTGGCAAAATGCTAAATGCTGAGATTACAACATATGTAACTCTGACTGTAAGGCATATGGTCTTAACTATATATCAAAATAATCAGTGATTATTTTTTAAAATAGGCTGACCAATATTTAAATCTCTTGGGTTCAAATCTTACTTCCTCAGATGCAGATTAAAGAATGTTTAGAGCTGTCATATACAGTCTGAACCACATCTAATGAAACTGCTGACACCTCCTAGGGACATTCTTTCTCCTTTTCCAGTTGTCTGTATTTTTCCAAAAGTTATCTTTCTTTCCAAGACTCCAAAATAGGAAAGCATTATCATGTGTGTATTGCACATTTTTTACTCAAAGTTCTATCTGACACTCATGCCAAGTACTCTATGCCCTTTGGCTATTTGACAGGATGGATAATTCCCTTGTCAAGTCTGCAGTCCCCAAGAAAGGTCCTCTACTCTTTGCTTCATCTTAGTCTTCAGATTCTAACTCAGACCTACCCCACAGTCAGTGTTCATGAAGTCCTTTGTCCTTTCCTGAGACCACCCTTCTTTAAGGCCAGGGGATTAGAAGGGAATATGGAATTCTCCAGGCAAAAACACTGGAGGTTGCCATTCCCTTCTCCAGGGATCTTCCTGACCCAGGATTAAACCTGGGTCTCCTGCATTGCAGTTGGATTCTTCACCATCTGAGCTACCAGGAAAGCTTCAAAAGGGCATCAGATAGATTCCAAGTAATGACAGGAGACTGAGTGAGCATCAAAGAGGTCATTTCACTAAGAAATTTAACCATGATACACTTCTACAGTGAAGTGCATTTGGTACATTGCCATGCCCTCCTCCAGGGAATCTTCCCAACCCAGAGATCAAACTTCATAGGGATAATTTAACTTAATTTTCATTGAATCTTTTAACAGATTATTTAACTGTTATTAAACCTATTAAATAATAGGCTTATCACTATTAAAATAAAATAACTATTTATCACTTTTGCCATACTGTGGTGTCTTAAATTATTTGTTCACCTCCTTTGCTTTATAGTATTCTGTTAAATGAATATGCCACAATTTATTTGACAGTTTTGTTGATGGGCATTTTCCCAGGTGGTGCTAGTGTTAAGGAACCTGCCTGCCAATGCAGGAGACCTCAGAGATGTGGATTTGATCCCTGGGTCAGGAACATTCCTTGGAGGAAGAAATGGCAACCCACTCCAGTATTCTTGCCTGGAGAGTCACATGGACAGGGAAGCCTGGTGGGCTACAGTCCATAGGGTTGCACAGAGTTGGACATGACTGAAGCAACTCAGCACAGTACAGGGCTGTTTTATGTCTGGGGTTGTTATATGAATTATGCAGCTATGAAATTCTTGTGCATGTCTGTTACTGGACATGTGTATGCATTTATATAGGTATATATTTAGAAGTGGAATTTCTATGTCAGTAGATATGTTTACATTTAACTTTAGCATATATGACAAATTATTTTCCAAGAGGTTGTTTCAATTTATCCTCCATCAGGCTCTTATATGGGCTACAGTCCATAGGGTTGCACAGAGTTGGACATGACTGAAGCAACTCAGCACAGTACAGGGCTGTTTTATGTCTGGGGTTGTTATATGATTATGCAGCTATGAAATTCTTGTGCATGTCTGTTACTGGACATGTGTATGCATTTATATAGGTATATATTTAGAAGTGGAATTTCTATGTCAGTAGATATGTTTACATTTAACTTTAGCATATATGACAAATTATTTTCCAAGAGGTTGTTTCAATTTATCCTCCATCAGGCTCTTATGATAGTTCCCAGTGCTTCTCCTCTTCAACAACACTTGGCATTGTCAGTCTTCTTAATTTTAGTTATTTTGGTGGGGGTGCACTATCATCTTTTTTTGTGGTTTGAATTTGTATTTCTGTAATAATTACTAAAGTTTGGCATTCTTTCAAATAGTTTCAGACCCTTTTTATGTTTCCTTTGTTGCAGAGAAGAACCAATTCTGACTCCATGTTGGAACTGTTTCTTTGACTTGGTTTTCATTGTTTTTGTTATTGTAATCATACTTAATAGCTTGCCTCAGAGGACTCTGCCCCTATACCTGCCTGTAAACTAAAGTGCCTTTGTTCAGCTCATAAGAGAGAGAATCTGACCCTGCTCACCTGTGAATAGAAGAGAATTAACACACCTCTTCCAAAGGCTGGTCATTCCCTTGGCGATATTTTGCAAGACTGAAGACCCTTTCACTTTACTTCCCACTGCTTCTCCCTCTCTGTGCTGCCTTTTGACTTTAGTTCCCTATTGCTTCTTTCCCCCTGACTCTGCAAAAGAACTTGCATCCAGACCCTGACAAGATGGTTATTTTGAGATGGTAGTCTGCCATCTTCTCCATCAGTCAGCTCCCTGAATAAAGTCCCATCACTGTCTTAAACCCCTGTCTTGGATTTATTGACCTATTGTGTGGTGAGCAGAGTGAGTGTGGACTCAGTAAATAACATTATCATATTAGAAGAATTATGGTTTATCCTGAGATCATGAGGCTGTTTTAATAGATGATATTCTAGATGCTTTCTTGTTTAGTTTTTAACTTTTAATTATACAATTCATCTGAAATTGATTTTTATGTATGGTATACAAAAGAGATCAATTTCTTTTATTTCCATTTGTGTAGCCTGTTGATTCAGCACCACTTATTGAAAAACCTGTTCTCCATTGCTCTCCAGTGCCACTCATACCACAATTCAAGCAGGGCTGTATGTGTGCATCTGCTTCTGAACTGTATTTTCTATTCTATAATGGGTTTAGCTATTCTTACAAAATTCCACATTCTTGATAACTGTAGCTTTTTAAAAGTAAGTCTTAAAGTCTGGTGTAGCAACACTTACCTCTATTTTCTTCTCTTTCAGGCTGGACTTACCTATTCTTGGCTTTTTACATTTGCATACAAAGTTTAGGATTCACTTGTTGATTTCCACACTCATATAGTGATTGAACTGAATTGATAAATGAATTTGGTGAGAAGTGATATTTTTATACTGAAAGTTAGTCACTCAGTCGTGTCTGACTCTTTGCAATCCCATGAACTGTAGCCTGCTAGGCTTCTCTGTCCATGAAATTCTCCAGGCAAGAGTACTGGAGTGGATTGCCAATTCCTTCTCCAGGAGAACTTCCTGACCCAGGGATTGAACTTGGCTCTCTTGCATTGTAAGCAGATTATTTACTGTTTGAGCCACCAAGGAAGCTCATGTTTAAACTATTGTTTTATAATCCACGAACATGATATATTTCTCCTTTTGCCCTATTCCTATGTACCAACCAAAGAAATTGAAAATTAAATTTTATGAGTACAACATTACTTTTAAAATAATGTTTTATAATTTTGTTAGAAATGTTCACATATTTGTTAGGTTTATTCTCAGATATTTAATATGTTCCATGCCACATTAAATGTTGTACTCATAAAATTTAATTTTCAATTTCTTTGGTTGGTACATAGGAATAAAGATGACATTTGATATTGACCTGGCATTTTGAAGTCTTACTAAACTCTTGCAATAATTCTAATAACTTTCTGTTGATTCCTTTAAATATCCTACATAAACCATCAAACCATTTGCAAATATCACAAATCTTCATTTCCAATCTCTACATTTATTTATTTATTTACCTTTTTAGTGCCTTGGATCTTTAGCACAATAGCAGCATATATGAAGTTAGAAGGAATATAAATATCCACGATAGTAAATATTGTGCTTTTTCTACATACATGTATAATATATATGCACATGTTTATGTACATATGCAGCAGATATACAACAATGCAGTATATGTCGTGTGTATATATATATACACACATATGTAAAGTGGTTAATACTATGTTTTTATTTCTGCAATTCCCCTTAATATGGCCTATGCCTATGATTTGCTTCAACTAATAGAATGCAACAGGAGTGATGGTGTGTACCATTCAAAGCTATACTTAAGGAATTTCCTGGAGCCAGCCATCATGCTATGAGCCACACTGGGTGGAGAGGCTAAGAGAAGGAGAATGGTCTGATCTTCTGGTCCATAGCTATCACTTCCTGCTAGCCATATGAATGGGCCATCTTGAGAATGGCACATTGAATTTAATGACCACACTGCTACCTGATACTACAGGGAGAGAAGAACCACTCAGTTCAGCTTATATTGTAGAATTGTGAAAGATAATCAAAAGTTGATTATCACCAGATGGTTAATAGCAAAATCACAATCGGAATATAATCAATCATTATATTCTTTACATTATACATTTACATTATATTCTTCACAGCCAAAGATGGAGAAGCTCTATACAGTCAGCAAAAACAAGACCAGGAGCTGACTGTGGCTCAGATCATGAACTCCTTATTGCCAAATTCAGACTTAAATTGAAAAAAGTAGCAAAAATCACTAGACCATTCAGATATGACCTAAATCAAATCCCTTACGAGTATACAGTGGAAGTGACAAATAGATTCAAGGGACTAGATCAGACAGATAGAGTGACTGAAGAATTGTGGATGGAGGTTCATGACATTGTACAGGAAGCAGTGATCAAAACAGTCCCTAGGAAAGAGTTGGAAAAAGGCAAAATGGTTGTCTGAGGAAGCCTTACAAACAGCTATGAAAAGAAGAGAAACAAAAGGCAAAGGAGAAAAGGAAAGATATTCCACTGGAATGCAGAGTTCCAAAGAATGACAAGGAGAGATAAGAAAGCCTTCTTCAGTGATCAACACAAAGAAATAGAGGAAAACAATAGAATTGGAAAGTCTAGAGACCTTTTCAAGAAAATTAGAGATACCAAGGGAACATTTCATGCAAAGATGGGCTTGATAAAGGACAGAAATGGTATGGACCTAACAGAAGCAGAAGATATTAAGAAGAGGTGGCAAGAATACATAGAACTATACAAAAAAAATCTTCCTGACCCAGATAATCACGATGGTGTGATCACTCACCTAGAGCCAGACATTGTGGAATGCAAAGTCAAGTGGGCCTTAGGAAGCATCACTATGAACAAAGCTAGTGGAGGTGATGGAATTCCAGTTGAGCTGTTTCAAATCCTAAAAGATGAGGCAGTGAAAGTGCTGCACTCAATATGCCAGCAAATTGAAAACTCAGCAGTGGCCACAGGAATGGCAAAGGTCAGTTTTCATTCCAGTCCCAAAGAAAGGCAATGCCAAAGAATGCTCAAACTGCTGCACAATTGCATTGTCTCACATGCTAGCAAAGTAATGCTCAAAATCCTCCAAGTAAGGCTTCAACAATATGTGAACCATGAACTTCTATATGTTCATGCTGTATTTAGAAAAGGCAGAGGAACCAGAGATCAAATTGCCAACTTCCGTTGGATCATCAAAAAAGCAAGAAAGTTCCAGAAAAACATCTATTTCTGCTTTATTGACTATGCCAAAGCCTTTGACTGTCGGATTGCAGCAAATTGTGAAAAATTCTGAAAGAGATGGGAATATCCGACCACCTGACCTGCCTCCTGAAAAATCTGTATGCAGGTCAAGAAGCAACAGTTAGAACTGGATATGGAACAACAGGCTGGTTTCAAATCGGGAAAGGAGTTCATCAAGACTGTATATTGTCACCCTGCTTATTTAACTTCTATGCAGAATACATCATGAGAAACGCTTGACTAGATGAAGCACAAGCTGTAATCAAGATTGCCGGGAGAAATATCAATACCTCAGATGTGCAGATGAGACCACACTCATGGCAGAAAACAAAGAACTAAAGAGCCTCTTGATGAAAGTGAAAGAGGAGAATAAAAAAGTCGGCTTAAAACAACATTCAGAAAACTAAGATCATGGTACATCGGTCCCATCACTTCATGGCAAATAGATGGAGAAACAGTGGAAAAAGTAATAGACTTTATTTTTTGGGCTCCAAAATCACTGCAAGTGGTTGACTGCAGCCATGAAACTAAAAGATGCTTGCTCCTTGGAAGAAAAGTTATGACCAATCTAGACAGCGCAATAAAAGGCAGAGGCATTACTTTACCAACAAAAGTCTATCTAGTCAAGGCTATGGTTTTTCCAGTAGTCATGTATGGATGTGAGAGTTGGACTGTAAAGAAAGCAGAGGACTGAAGAACTGATGCTTTTGAACTGTGGTGTTGGAGAAGACTCTTGAGAGTCCCTTGGACTGCAAGGAGATCCAGTCCATCCTAAAGGAAATCAGTCCTGAATATTCATTGGAAGGACTGATGCTGAAGCTGAAACTTCATCTTTGTCCATCTGATGCAAAGAACTGACTCATATGAAAAGACCCTGATGCTGGGAAAGATTGAGGGCAGGAGGAGAAGGGGACGACAGAGGACGAAATGTTTGGAAGGCCTCAGCAACTCAGTGTACATGAGTTTGAGTAAACTCAGGGAGTTGTGATGGACAGGGATTCCTGGTATTCTGCATTCCATGGGTTCGCTATGAGTTGGACACGACTGAGTGACTGAACTGAACTGAATCAAAAGTTGTTTTTTCTTTAAACCACAAAATGTTGATGTGGCTTGTTATATCATATCATTTACCAGAACAGAAGCTGGCATTCAAGAACTGACTGAATTCATAAATACATGACACCCATCCCATGCCACACATATACACCTTTTAAAACATAGTGTTGAGATGTAATGTAGATAACCTGGATATGTTTGCCAAATTTTCATTATATTAGGAAGGAAAAAACTAACTTTAGATTAATGAAAGAATCATAGATGAAAATTAGCTGGATCGTTCCTAAAGAATTGGAAACTCTTGGACACACTTTGAGCACCCTAATGCAATTACCAAATTACATATGTCTCTGAACATGGTGCTATCAATTAAATTTGGCCTATAACAGACATCTTTGTTATTTCTATAGAAAGTTAAGATTCTATTACAGAATTAGGCTATATATCTCGCACATAATATAAAATCAGAAATGAGCATGAATGGACATTGTATTTTATGGAGTTTAGCTGTAGTTTTGAGTCCTTATTTTTATGGAGTTTCTCAAAAACAAAATTAGATTTAAGTCATTTTCCTCTTGGTTATTTTCCCATAGAAATAGAAAAGTTTTCTTGTAAATCACAAGGAAGATACTCAGTAAATACTGCTTAAAGAAAAAAGTTACAAAAGAAACCAGGGGGCTTTTTATTTCTTAGGGGGGAGGGCACAGACCAAAAAGGAGCAGAGAAAAAAAGTTAGGTCTTTAGCATTAAAAAAAATCCCAGATAGATTTTTATGGTATGCCCCAATTTTTTTCACTGACACAATTGCCTCTTGCATAAAAAAAATGTGGCTTTTCTTAAGGAGGTTACAAACAGGTTCTTCAGATTTTCATTTTCTCTCTGGTGTGAAAGCAGTATACTTTTTAACAGTGACAGACCCTTCATACTTTATACACTTTTCATTTTAAAGAAGAAGAAAAATTCAAGAAACCAAAGGAATATCAATAGTTATTTGACATCATAAAAGACTAAACTTTCAAGAAAATAAACATCAAAGTCTTTATTATTTTTGATAGAATAGCATCTATCTCACTGCCAAAGAGGAAGCCAACACTGGGACACATGAGATTTTTAGCATTTAAATATACACAATATATTTCAGCATGTATTGCCAAAGGACAAAAACTTTCTCCTCCACAGACAAAATAAGATATTACACTATGTAAATTTAACACTGACAATTCACTAATTTGTCATATAGTTTATATGCAAATTTCCCCAATTATTCCAATGGTATTTTGATAACTTTTTTGCTGTTGTTTTATTTGATTCAAAATCCAACCAAGAATCATATGTTACATTTCACTTGTCATGTCTTTCTGGTTTCTTTAATCTAGCATGATTTTCCATACTTTTTGTGTCTTTCATTCATGATATTAGCATTTTTAAAAAACATCCAGCTAATTGTGCTAAAAAATACTCTTATTTTGGATTGAAAGAATCCAAGTTAAACTTTTTTTTCTGGTGGAAATACTGTATAGGTGATAAAATTTCCCTGTCTCACAATTGCCCTGCTAAATTTGATCATTTGGATTCAGGTGGTATTGATCAGACTTTTCCATTGTACTGAATATATACCCTATAAAGTGACACTTTGACGCAGTGAATATCTTGTTCCCCAGCATTTCTATACCCATTGGCTTTCTTGCTTGTGCCAATAGTTATTACAGTGGATGCAGTACAGTGGTTTTCTAATTCTATTGTCTGAGCAATTTTTTCATTTTTATATTGGGTTATTATAGTACGTGGGCTTCCAAGGTGGTGTTAGAGGGAAAGAATCTGCCTGCCAATGCAGGAGATGCAAGAGATGGGGGTTCCATCCCTAAATGGGGAAAATCCCCTGGATTAGGAAGTGGCAACCTACTCCAGTATTCTTGCTTGGAAAATCCCATGGGCAGAGGAGCCTGGTGGGCTAAAGTCCATGTGGCCACAAAGAGTCAGACATGACTGAGTGACTGAACACACACACACACACACACACACACACACACACACACACACAGTGTAGTACACATGCTACTTAGGGTGGTCTAAAATCCTTGCCCCTAACAGTATCCCAAATTTTCTTTAGGAAACCACTGCTCCCCTATTCTCCATGTGATTTGGAGCTCCTCTTTAATGCCAACAATGGACCCTGATTGCAGTCTAATCCCACTTGTCTGGCCATAATATGTGCTACAAGAATGCATTTCATCTCAAGCAATTGATGAGATCAATTACTATATGTATGCTGAAACTTCTTCAAAAATTTTTTCTCTTCACAGAAAGCACCAGGGGGTAAGCATGACTCTTTCCCAGGAACTTCATTCTAGGTGTCTAAATTTCTCTTTTGACTACCCATCAAGTACCACTGTTACAGGTTTAATCGTGTTTTTTTTTTAATTCATCCATTGGAGTCCTAACCCTCTACTGATAAGATTGTATTTGGAAATAGGGCCTTTAAATAGATAATTATGGTAAAATGAGGTCATGTGGGTAAATTCGAATCCAATGTGACTAGTGTCTTTATAAAAAGAAGAGATTATGACACAGACATACACAGAATAACCATGTGAAGATGAACGGAGAAGATAGACATCTACAAGCCAAGGAAAGAGGCCTCAGGATGAAACCAACCCTGCTGGTAGCTTCATCTTGGACTTTAGCCTCTGGAACTGTGAGGAAATAATTTCTTTTGTTTAAGTTGCCTGATCTGTGGCATTTGTTATGGCAGCCCAGCAAATTAATACAGTTATCTTAAGGTGAAGTGTGAAACTGATGGCAAGTTTCCTGCACTAAGGGAATACCCAGTGGAATCTGAGTGTCAAGGCAAAGCCACAGAAGGTAGAGCAGAGAAATACAGAGAACTAGCTCTTGATTTGGAGAAGGCAATGGCACCCCACTCCAGTACTCTTGCCTGGAAAATCCCATGGATGGAGGAGCCTGGAAGGCTGCAGTCCATGGGGTCGCTGAGGGTCAGACATGACTGAGCGAGTTCACTTTCACTTTTCACTTTCATGCATTGGAGAAGGGAATGGCAACCCACTCCAGTGTTCTTGCCTGGAGAATCTCAGGGATGGGGGAGCCTGGTGGGCTGCTGTCTATGGGGTTGCACAGAGTCGGACACGACTGAAGTGATTTAGCAGCAGCAGCAGCAGCTCTTGATTTATATTAAAGAAGCCAATCCTCCTGCAAAATATTGAGTTAAAGAACCAGTAAATTCTTTTTTCTAAACTATGTATAAAATAGATAAATATAAAAAACTAATGAGAACCTGCTGTATAGCCTAGGAAACCTCACTTGTGCTTTACGGTGACCCAGATGGGAAGGAAATCCAAAAAAGAGGGGATATATGTATATGTATAACTGATTCACTTTGCTGTATAGTAGAAACTAACACAATATTGTCAAGTAACTACACTTCAATAAAAATTAATTTCAAAAAAGAACTGGATATTTTTAAAATTAGTTTTTTCATAAACAGGTAACTTTTATTGAGTGCTTAAAAAATCAAATGGGGAATAAATGACTCATCCAGGACTTTAACAAAAATAAACCAATTTAAATTGAATGTTTCTTCCTCAAAATACAGGTTCCCATGACATGTGAGGTATAGCCCAACAGTCCAGCCCCTTCCTGCATATCCGAGAGTTGCTAACCAGCCACAGATTATCTATTTACACAGGGGACAGGCAAGCTCTTAGGAGGAGTCAGATGGAGCAGCTCAAGAGTTTCCATGGGAAAGGATGAGCTAGTCTGGTGACCATTGCGGGGGGCGGGGGTGAGGAGTCAGTGAGGCTTCATGTAATGGATGTGATCTTTCTTACAGACAGAGGCAGAGGTGTGGTTCTGTTTACAAGCATTGTACTTCATGTGAGTATTGTCAAAGTTCAGTGAATAAGAAACTGAAGAGGAAAATGTGTAGAATTTTACTTTGCCCTTTGTTCACTGACAGCTCTCTTGTTCCTAATTTCTTTATCACATTGTACCTTCTGTTCTTACGATCAAAGTTATCAAATTTATTACTGTTTCAATGGCAAGGTGTGAGCATGAATTGAACAATCTGTAAGTTGTTTCAAATTTAAAGCAAAATCTCTAACCTCTAGTTACAGGTTTTGATCTGCATTTTTCTTAGTTAATGCATTTGTGATGGCACTTTAAAGGTAAGTAATTGGGTGAATTAAAGGCATACTGTAAAGATTTACTGAGATTATGTGTTTGTTTTAGCTTCCCATGCTAATTAACAATAAATATATGAATCTGAAAGATTCATCTATGAAATTAATTTTCTCTCTACTATGCTAATATTTCATACTTTTAATGAAATGACTATTCAAAGTTTACTAAAATTCCTAGATTAAACTTTGGATAATACAGAGAATTTCCATTATGTTTAATTTTTATTAAAAAAATAGGTATTTCTTTATTTGCCTTATCATACTGTTCAGACAGAGGATGAGATGGTTTGATGGCATCGTTGACCTGATGGACATGAGTTTGAGCAAACTACAGGCAACAGTGAAGGTCCGGGAAGCCTGGGATGGTACAGTTCATGGGGTTACAGAGTCAGACACAACTTAGCAACTGAGCAACAACAATAATCATTTCTTTGGTTACAGAAATAAAACTTTACCATTTGGAGAAGAATTTTTACTACAGACAAATAAACAGAACGCCTTATTAAAGCTTCTAAAAGTCAAAGAAAGAGACTTGTCAATCTAATACACATTTTGAGTTTTACGAGTTTCATCTAGAGCCAGTACCTGGTGGAATAGATGGAAAATCTCAAAGATGTCAGAATCATTTCAGTTCCTAGCAGACCCATGCCAACATCTTCATTTTATGACCCTTTCTGTCTCCTTAGGGAAAGTAATATATATACTAGTTGGTTTTAGGAGGCTCTGTGGTTGAGAGCATAACTGCTTGGATAGGCCATTTTTGCTTTGGTAATGGGTGAAATATCAATTAGCAGAATGCTCTTGGGATCTAAATTCCTCATATAATAATTGTGCCTAGGTGAAGCTGTTGCAGGATATTAAATTCCACAAGGTTAGGTTGCTAATTAAAAAGTGTATCTTATTTTAAACAAGTTCAAAATGTGAAAAATTTCTCTCCCAAATATTTAAGTGGATAAGCCTTGAAAAATAATCACAATGGAATGTGCCCAACTCCACAGGTGCAACTTAGTATCCATGGATAATTCAGGAGCCCCTCTAATTTTTTTCCTGAAAGTCAGTCTTCTCCCTTCATCTCCCTAGCCCCCACCACAATGCATTTTCCTCACTGTAGTCAACATATCTTTGTAAAATATTTAATCACAAACTAAAACTGTTGCTGTTCAGTCACCAGTTATGCCTGACTCTTTGTGACCCCACGGACTGCAGCTTGCCAGGCCTCCCTGACCTTCACCATCTCCCAAACTTTACTCAAACTAATGTCCATTGAGTTGATGATGCCATCCAACCACCTCATTCTCATCACAAACTAAAACTGTTATCATGGAATAAAAAGGTGACACGTAATGAGGTCTTACCTTGAAGGATGAAACACACAGGAAATAGAGAAGGTTTCAGTCAGCACTTCACTTGAAATTCAAGTGATGATCTCTGTTAAATAGAATCAGGGAAACATAAGAGAGGGCTTCTGACTAAGAGAGTTATTCTGACTCTCCCCTAAAAAAAATGCCTGGGCTTGCAGCCTTAAGCCTTTACTCTCTGAGGCCGTCTACGGAAGTTTGCTGAGAATGTCCTTCCAGTAGCTTTCTCTATTCCTCTTTCCTCCTGAGCCAGTTGACTCCAATCAACCAGTCATTAGCATCCTCTCCTCATATGACCCTTCCCCACTAGCTCTGGCACAAGGGCTCTTCTGACTTCAGGTTTCATTGAAATATGAGGTGGAAGTCGGCCTGAGTCCTTTGGATCCTGAGAGAGGAGAAGGAAATTGTGTTTGTAGATCCTCACCATTTGTGGTCTCAAGTTAGATTCACTAAAACAAACCTTTACCCTTTGCGACTCCTTACCTCTCCTATTTTTTATTATCCTAAAAGAATTGTTGTATTTATTCCCTTAGCCTTGAATTACATCACACTGCTATCATGCCATTCCCAGACTTACTAGTTCTTACAACTTGGTCTATAAGACTACGTAATCAAGTTCCTGCCACCTCTTCCATTTTCTTCTCAGCCCATTTCCCTGTCACCTCTGTGCTCTAGCTTTACTAGACTTGGCTCGTTTTGAACAGTTAACTACAGCAAGGTCTTCATAAATATTTGTGTTTAGAATAATTTCCTAACACCTCATCCTACTTACTTCACCCTGAACTCCTCTGTCTCTCTCAGGAGCCGTCCTAACTACTACTCTCTGAGGCAGCCCCCTGAGAGACCGGACTTTATTCCCCTGTACATGTTCTGGAGAATCCTATGAAACTCCTTTACAGCAAATATCTTTTAAAAACCCTTTTTATTACAAGTTTATAATTTCAAACTTTCAGAGAAGTTGTAAGAATAGTAAGCAAAACTGTTTTTAACCAAGATTCAACTGTTGTTAATATTTTATCCCATTAGCTTTATCATTTGTATCCTTTTTCCCTCCCCACTTCTCACTCTCTCACATGCACACAAACATATAACACACAACACACACACATAATATTGTTTTTCTGAACCACTGCAGATGGTGATTGTAGCCATGAAATTAAAAGACGCTTACTCCTTGGAATGAAAATTATGACAAGCCTAGACAGCATATTAAAAAGCAGAGACATTACTTTGTCAACAAAGGTCCATCCAGTCAAGGCTATGGTTTTTCCAGTAGTCATGTATGGATGTGAGGGTTGGACTATAAAGAAAGCTGAGCACTAAAGAATTGATGCTTTTGAACTGTGCTGTTGGAGAAGACTCTTGCGAGTCCCTTGGACTGCAAGGAGATCCAACCAGTCCATCCTAAAGGAGATCAGTCCTGGGTGTTCATTGGAAGGACTGATGCTGAAGCTGAAACTCCGATAATTTGGCCACCTGATGCGAAGAGCTGACTCATTTGAAAAGCCCCTGATGCTGGGAAAGATTGAGGGCAGGAGGAGAAGGGGACGACAGAGGATGAGATGGTTGGATGGCATCACCGACTCAATGGACATGGGTTTGGGTAGACTCTGGCAGTTGGTGATGGACAGGGAGGCCTGGCGTGCTGTGATTCATGGAGTTGCAAAGAGTCAGACACGACTGAATGACTGAACTGAACTGAACGAATTGAGTGTAAATTGCATACATCATAGCCTTTTATTCCTAGATACTTTAGAGTGTATTTCCTTAGAGATATTCTCTTTCATAACCAAAATGGACTTATCAAGTCAGTAAATTTAACATTAATTCATTACTTTTATTTAATTATTATGTTGAAGCAACAGAAAATATATATTGGTTTCTGCTCCCTGTTTTTGGACAGAGTTCCTTATTATTTCCTAAGTGATAAGAACACTAGGAGCCTCTCTAGTTCCAATATTGATCTTTTATCTCTGTTCCTAACACAGAGCTCCTGAAACACTTAGAATCTTCTGGTTTGTATGACTGTCTTGTTCTAATGAGGTGATTCTTGATGGTCTCCTGGATGAGGGCTAATAACTGGAAAGACCAAGCAGTAATTAGAAGCTTGGGATTTTCAACACCACTCTCCAATCTCTTGAGAAGGGAGAAGGGCTGAAAATGAAGTTAATGATTGATCATGCTTATATGATGGACTTCTATAAAATTCCAGAAGTATGGGGTTTGGAGAGCTTCTGGGTTAGTGAACACATGCAGGTATGGGGAGAGTGGTGTGGCTGGACAGGGCATGGACCCTTTTCCCCTTTCCCACACACTTTGCCCTACAAATCTCTTTTATCCAGCTGTTCATCTGTATTCCTTTATTGCATATTCCAATAAATTAGTATACCTAAGTAAGTGACTCCCTGAGTTCTGTGAGCCATTCTCAGAAATTAATTGAATCCAAGGAAGGGGTCATTGGAACCTCCCAATCTATAATCTTCCTCTATGGTCAGAAGTCACACATTTGTGTCTGGTGGCTGAATTATGGGAGCAGCCTCGTAGGAATGAATCCTTAACCTGTAGGATCTGATGTTATCTCTAGATAGATAGTGTCAGGACTGAGTTGAATTCTTGTACACCCTGCGTGTAGCTGAGAATTTCTTGGTGGTATAGAGAAAAGCCTCTGCATGTTTGGTAACCAGAAGTAAAGTGTTTTGTGTGAGTAGTAAAGGAGACTCGTAGGAAAGAAAGACATAGCAGGGAAGACTTAGGTTTTTTTCTATACAGATAGTGGAAGATTGAGCTTCTCCATTATACTATTTTTGCTCACTCATCTACTAGGACAGGATGCAGTCTAGGCTCATTTAGTTACTCTTTAGTCTTCTTTAGTTCAGAAACATCCACAGATTTTCTTTTGTTTATTAAGAAATTGATATATATTTTTAAAAGTCATTTTTTAAAAATAGGCTGATATAATTTGGGTTTTGTCTAATGTTTCATCATAGTTAACTTATGTTCCATGGGTTTCCTTGATGGCTCAAGCAGTAAAAAATCTGCTTGCAATGCAGGAGACACAGGAGATGAGAGTTCAATCCCTGGGTCAGGAAGATCCCCTGGAGGAGAAAATGGCAACACTTTCTGGTATTCTTGCCTAAAAAATCCCATGGACAGAGGATCCAAGAAGGCTACAGCCCATGGGGTTGCAAAGAGTCAACATGACTGAGCTCGTGATGGATGAATGGATGCTTCAAGCTAGACTAGTTTATAAGTGATACCATTAGCAATATCATCGATCTTTTAATTATTTTTTCATGTCTGTTTTCCTTGCAGGATAGAAATCACCAAGAAGGCAGTGACAAGCTTCATTCAATTTACATGTTTAGCTCCAGAACTGACTATAGGGCCTACCACATTATAGGTGGTAAATAAACACTTGAATGACTGACTGAAGTGAAAAAGTGGATTTTCGCTAACTTTGTAGAGCCCTGCTTGAAAGTAAGGTGCAGCTTTGCACTGCTATGCTGAGTTATCTTGTTGCTACTAAATTAAAATGGGTCAGGGCTGGGACCCCAGGCTCCTTGTATTGATCAAGAAGTAGAGCTAAGCTAGATTTACCTTTTTCTAACAGCTTCCTCATTTTACTGTTGCAAGATGCACAATCTTCAGTGATCAGCAAGCAAGCATGGCCAATTCTGAATAGCCTCAGTGTGAGAGAATGCATATTTCTCTTCATTTTGCCAAGAAAGCTGGAGGCATTTTTTCCCCTCAGACAGCAATGAATGCATATTAAACCAACTGTAATTGTCTGCTAAATGTTATTTCATAAACAAGAAAACCAGAGCTAGACTTTTCCAAGCCTTTAAAATACTTGGGATACTAAAAATATCCTGTCAACCTTGAGCACAAAGCTGTCAAGCAGAAACATTAAGCATTTCTGAAAAAGAATTTGGAGGAGGTTGGTGGAGAAACATTGAAATTCATTGTGAATCTCATTTTTTAAGAATGAGGAGGCAGCTATAACATTGATGTGTATTTATCCTAAATGAAAAGAATGAATGAATTCTACTCACATTTTAGGACACACAACTCAGTGAGATTTTGCACATTATAGAATTTTCTCCTTCTGCTTTTCAGGAGTGTATCTGCAGTTGGTTTGTCAAACAGGTATATATCATTAGAAGGGTGAGATTAAAGCTTAAACATTGAAAGATACGCATATATCTATATGTTTATTTGTCCTGAAGAAATGTTCCTAAATGTGAAAATGTCTCAAAATGTTTTGCAGAGTTTGACAATTTTTTAAAACATTCCCATTTGAAAAGTATCTACAGTAATGAACTGCTAGTCAAAACTAAAACTGAGAAAGAAAGGGAAAAAAGAGGCAGGAATGCTCCTCACTGAAGAGTTATTTTCCGCTGGGGAGTCCATTGGCATTCAGTTGTCTCATTTAATTATCCCTTGTGTGATTCAACCATTATTTATGAGCTTCTTCTTGTTCTTAAAGAGCTCTGGGCTCTGCTTGCCAATGTTATGGCATATGAGGAGGCAGGGGTGTGCGTGTGATAATGCATCGGTCCACACTGCTGGCATGTTTTCTATCTGAACTCATCAGCTGCCAAAAGGACGCAGAGCTCTCTCTTTAAAGATAAAACACTAACTGGGGTTTCAACATTGTGTGGGATTTGGCAGGCGTCGCATGCTCCTGCATTATTTAGGTAGAATACAGTCCCTAAATGTGCACGGTACACGTTCAATAAAAATCATTTGCATGGGATTTATACCAGTTTCTGTCTGGTATTATCTCTGCCACTTGTACTGAGGAAATGGAGTCACAGAAATAGGTTGATGTAATTAATGGAGATGTTAAACATACAAGCCACTGAAGCATTTTCACACTTTTACTTTGAATCTAAACTTTCCTCCCGTCTTTACCCTCAGTTGAGTTAAATAATCCATTGTGGATCTGCCTTGCTTTCTGCTGAGTTAGAATATTGGAATGAAATGCAAAATCACTAGAAACATCCCACTAGTTTTTGGATGAAAAATAAAAGAGAGGGGGCAATGACTAACAGTGAAAAACACTGAAAAAAATCTGGATAATGAATGTTGCCAGCAGTACAAAACAAACCAGGAGCATTGATTGAGAATACAACATGGAGGTAAATGGTCCTTAATGAAGTTAACAGTGATTTTTATTATTAGTGGCTGAATTTGGCTCCATTTCAGACTAAGTAAGAACTCATCCCTTAATAAAGATTTCTTTTTCTGAAAATTATTGCTTCAGTTAGAAGGAATTGGTATTTAATAGCTTTTAATTAAAAGACCATGTCTAATGAGATTTTTTTTTCTTTTCCATGGGAAAAGTAGATCCCTAACACTGAAAAATTTCTAATTGACCAGGTCTTGAGGATGCCAGTAAACAAACTGTTTAATAGACATGACTAAGCACATTGTGGTGAACCATTGATTCTGCCAGCCCAGAACTGTTCAGTAAATCATATTCTCAAACTAGACTGGCGTAAAGCAATAGATATAGCTATAATCAGAAAAATTAATACACTCTTATTCATTCTTAAAAAGGATCTCATAAGCGAAATGAATTGCCAGTCCAGGTTTGATGCAGGATGCAAGATGATAGGGACTGATGCACGGGGATAATCCAGAGAGAGGGTGTGGGGCGGGAGGGTGGAGGTGGGGGTCGGGATTGGGAGTTCATGTACACTCATGGCTAATTCATGTCAATGTGTAACAAAACGAATACAGTATTGTAAAGCAAAACAAACTAAAAAATAAAAATTAATTATTAAAAAAAAAAATAAAAAGGATCTATGAATAACAGAACATGCATTTTAGTGTCACAGCAATGAGTCACAGATGTTACTGGACTGATCTAGATTAGTTTCCTAAGATACAAACTACACAGGGAGAAAGAGTTTGCATGTCTAACCACTTCTAAAGAATATTAATGGCTTCAGTATCATTAGTTAAAATGGCAAATTTACTTATCTCTTCAAAGAGAGTTCCCTTCCTTCTCACCATTCATAGCATTAAGGTAAGAACATAACAAAATTTTAAGACAAAAATTCCATTTACCATCGACACACCTGACATTTGTTAATATAACATGCAGGTCTTCCTCCAATCACTGAATGAAAGGTGTGTTTCAAACATATGTCAGTGATTTCAAGTTTAACTTATATGCTGTCAGAGATTCCATTATGCAATTAGCCTTTAAGATGAATTATTTAAGGAAGCTACAAACAAGGCCATATTTTAAAAGTCTCTATAAGCTTATCTCTATATTAATAATGTAATCTGAAATTTAGACATTGCACCTGTGATCCTTGTTCTACTTTCTCTATGAAATTGAAATTGCTTCAAAAGAATAAGTAGTTATAATGAATAATATTAATAATGGTAGTATCATCAGTATTTTCAATTACTTAAATATATTCTAAACATTTCAGTAATAAAGCAACTGTCATTTAGGGCTTCTTTTTGATTGTACCTTCAAAATGGATAAGTCCACATAATTTATAATTATTTGCTTTATAAAACATAATAGTCTTTTGCTATTCATATGTCAAATGTAAATTTTTTATGTAACAGCTGTTTTTTTGAACAAGATAAGGTATAAATACTTGAATGAGTAAATAAATTGTGAATAAAATTTTTCTTTCAGAAAACAGTTTAGGTATTTTTAATTATTTTTGATGATAGATTTCAAATGTGGAGATGTTAAACATACAAACCATTGAAGTATTTTCATACTTTTACTTTGAATCTAAACCACAGAGTAGGAATGTGACAAACTCTTTTGTACCCAGTATTAGCAAATATTAATTTACCTTTTGCCATATCAGCTTTAGATATTTTTCAACTTGTCTCCAAATACCCTTTTCTCCTGTAGGTAACACTATTAGGAAGTCAGCATGTATCCTTCTTGAGTGTGTTTTATATTTTACTGTATATTTGTGTGCCAAGTACTCTATTATACTATTTTGTTTTTAGACTTTATATAATTGGTATTCAACCACATACACCATTCTTACTTAAATGTTTACTTTAAATTTTTAACTACACAATTTGCTTTTACATTTTCTAACAAGGGTCAAATTATAAAAATCTTTGTTCTTCTGAAAAATATAAGAAATGTTTCATGTTTTAACTACCCATTGAAAAATATACCACTTGTTGTTTAGACTTCCCCACATTTTAAACAAGAGTAAATGTTTTAGTTTTAAATATATTTGTTCCTCTTAATGAACATATGCTTGAATTTGCCAACATATTTTTAGCAGGTTCTGTGATTATATGTTGCTCATTTATTTAATGAACATATATTTATTAATTTATTTATTTAATCCTTTGTGTTCACTTTTCATTCTGCTGATGAATATCCTTTATTGATTCTCTCAGAAAGTGTCTATGGATGATAAGATATCAATCTTTGTATCTCTGTAAAGATGAACATTTATTTTAATCTTTCTTACACAAAAGTCCAAATTCCTTTCTATTTTATCTATCATCTGTGATAGTCATATCACATATCTAGGGAGAATTAATCTAATAATTCATAATATTTAAATGAGAGGCATCTAGGTCACTGCATACTTATAAAACAAAACTGAAATGAAATGAACAGAATGTCATATTACTTTCATTATTATTTTCAAAGGTAGAGAAATAGAGGTTATAATTGATAATTTATATTAATACTTTTTTCATTATATTTGGTTCTAATAAGTCATCACTTCTGAAAACAATCACTTTTTCTTCTTTGAAGTTCTTTATTAATCATCTGTAAAAGTATTTCCATAAAGATGATAAAAATGGAGTTGTTAAATAGAATATATATATATATATACACATATATATATATGCAGTTTGATTTACTACAACTGTGAATGGTCTGGAGCAATCTTGTTCTTACTCTTTTACAAATCAAAGCTCTTTGAACATGCAATTTTGCAGAGCTTGCTTTCAGCACTAGATTTTTCTCTTGTATTCTCTAAGGAGAATTTTTAGAAAATAGAATATTATTTCCTCTTGGAAAGGTACATCACTACATACGATATTAATTAAATCCAAAATTTTTTCTTAGAAGGATTCATTTTGTTAGAATCATATGTTTTTGTGAAGAAAGAAAAAATAAAAAAGATACACTGCTTGTCCCAGACAACACTTACTAGCAACTTTAAAGAAAGTATGTATAATATTGGACTTTATCAGCATGCCTTATTATTTGCAAAGTTGCCTTAAATTATGTTAACAAGGGAGCATTCCATTTTGTGGTGATAGTTCATTATAGACAAAAAACTGCCTATATTAAAAGAACTCTACTGTAATAACAACAACAAAAGATTCCTCTTTGTAAATTCCTTTGAAACAGAGTTTTGCTTAAAATAATCTTTTGTAAAGATGACATGACTTTTAAGAAAACTATTGTAAGTTTACCATCTTTACATTATATTAACCATTACATCTAACCCTTGTGAAATCTATCATTAAAATTATGTCTTAAGTTCATGCTGTCGGAGCAACTGATTTTCTTTTGGGGAATGCGTGAGCACTGAAATATGCCATTAGAAAACCATGAAAGGAAACTGTACTGATAGGTTATTCCCCATACTGTATATAATTCCCTCTAAGTCAATCTAAGATAAGTCTCACAGAAATAAAATAAAAAAAAATCCAAGAATACTGTGGATAGGTTACACCAGCACAGCTTATTTTCAGAGATGTATAAGGGTATTATTATGGTAACGACACTCTAGTGAGTTTTGATACGGGAAGGTTCCATAACTCTTATAAATTTAATATGTAAGACAAAGGCACCTAAGCCTTGGAAAAATGAAAAAGTAAAATTGGATGCAAAATATTATTTCTTCAATGTAAGGTACAAAGGTGTTTTCTATGGTATACGTTACTCTAAAGTGTATGATAGATTTGGACTGGCAAACTCTCAGCTTGGACTCAGGTGGGTTGGCAATGTGAACGTGTTCATTAAGCACACAAGAAAATATACAGTTGCCTGGAAAGAGTCAAAATGGTAAAGTGCTTTTCCTTATTCCCTCTCAATCACCTCATGTTAAACAGTCCTGAAAGGAAGAGCTATCTATTCCTGCTACTCTCCAACCGTACCTCTTGAGTTCCTAAAAAATGTACCGGTCGTCTCTAGTGTTCCAGGCATTGTTGTTGGTGTGGGGTGCAGAGGGTGTTAAGAGGAGCGACAAGAGAGCAGGTTTTCTCTCTTTAGTTGTTCGCTGCTCTATCTCTATTGTTTGGCACAGTGCCCAGCACACATTAAGGTGGTATGGGAAGGGTTTCAAAAATTAAGTATAATAAGGGTTCAATAAATGAAGGAAAGTCCCTAAAGCACACTAAAAATGACTATAAATTTTTGGGTTTTCTACCCTTGAGAGGTAACATCTGACTTCCTCTGGAACCTGGACTGGTCTTACTGACTTACTTGAAAGTACAAAGATAGAATTAGTAGCGTGGGACTTCTGATGGTAAGTCATAACAAGTGATACAGTCCCTCCTTGTACCCATTTGAACAACTCTGAGAGCCCTGAGACACACTTGAAGAAGTCCTGCCATTCTGAGACCACTGTGAAGACAGATCATTTGTAGGCTCTCTGGAGGGAGATATCAGCAGAACCAAGTCTTCCAGTCAACCCCTCCAAGACACCAGACAAATGAGAGGCCAGCTTAGATTGTCCAGACTAGTTCATGTACTGGTTGATATCTAGCAAGACTTTAGACGATGACACATAGAGGAAAATTGCCTAAATGAATCCTGTCCAAATTCCTAACATGCGACATTGTGGGACAATAAAATAGTTGTTATCTTAAATTGCTAAATCTTGGTGTGGTTTATTATCATGTATGGATGTGAGAGTTGGATCATAAAGAAGGCTGAGTGCCAAAGAATGGATGATTTCAAACTGTGGTGCTGGAGAAGACTCTTGAGAGTCCTTTGGACAGCAAAGAGATCAAACCAGTCAGTCCTAAAGGAAATTAACCCAGAATATTCATTGGAAGGCTGATGGTGAAGCTGAACCTCACTTTGGCCGCTTGATATGAAAAGCTGACTCATTGGAAAAGACTCTGATGCTGGGAAAGTTGAAGGCAAAAGGAGAAGAAAGCAGCAGAGGATGAGATGGTTAGATAGTATCACCAACTCAATGGACATGAACTTAAGCAAACTCCCAGAGACAGTAAAAGACAAGGAAGACTGGGGTTGCAAAGAGTCAGACATGACTTAATGACTGAACAACAACAATGTTATACAACAGTGGGACTTCCCAGGTGGCTCAGTGGTAAAGAATCTGCCTGCCAATGCAGGAGACGTGGGTTTGATTCCTGAGTCAGGAAGATCCCCTGGATCCTTCCTGGAGAAGGAAATGGCAGCCCACTCCAGTATTGTCACTTGGGAAATCCCATGGAAAGAGGAGCCTGGTGGGTTAAGTCGATGGGGTCACAAACCAGTCAGACATGACTTAGCGACTAGACAACAATGACAACGACAACAACACATTATACAACAATAGATAACTGGAATGGTCCCCCAAAGATTATAGTTTAGGATGGGAGTGAAGAAAAGCTAGAGAGTTTTAGTGATTTAGGTGAATGAGCAGATATTTACAATCCGAAGTACTGTGTTCCTCAATCAGAGTTTTGCATAGTGGGATATGCAACTGCCTAGGGGAGATGATGAACCCATCCTAGGAGTCTGAGTGTTTACTCCTTGAAACAAATGAAAACTAAGCTAATGCACCCTTCTGACAGGGAGATGAATTAAAACATGCAACATGACAGTTTCTTTGTTTTGATTTTGATTGTTTAAATTGTATTCTTCAGAGTTTCTCTGAGGGATATTGGAGACTGGCTGTATTGTACAAGGACATAAAACCTGGAATCTGGGAGTTGATTATCTAGAATTGACCCAGTGGTAGAGAAGGAGGCAAAACAAGGCTTCTTTTTAAGTGTCTGGTATCATGGAAGCTCTATGTAGAGGATTTCTTTACAATATTTGAAGACCAGTATTTTGGGGCAATATCTGGATACTGTATAGCCCTTTTGAAGCTTCCTTTCTATTGTTCTCTTAAGTAAAAAGTTCATGGTTCCCTTTTAGATAAAATTTTCAGAGTTTGTGAACATAGAGGTACTTAAATTAGTAATTGGGCAAGAACTGAAGATTTTTAAATTAGTGGTTCTAGAAGGTTACAGACATATTGCAAATTAAATTTGAAGGTGATTAATCTGCTTTTTCTACTGGGAATAGAGCAACCTAGAATTTTAAACCATGATCTTTGCAGCATCTCCTACTTCCAAATTTACAAGAGTCTATATGTTCCACAATTCTTACTTGTCCTATAGTATTAAGTGCTCAGGTAACATTTTAGTACCATTTAACAGTCCCAGAGATCCTCATACTCAGCTTCCAGTGGAGAATGAAAGTTCTGCCTCTGGGCAGCAGTGGATTCTCCTTTGAACTGGAGGTCCCTGGTGGGCTCTGTTAAGCTTCATTGCAGACTTCCCCCTGGATGCTCTACAATTGTATTTCTATTGCAGCATAAGAAGTAGAACTTACATCTCTTCCTACTGATGGGTACTCTACTGTTCTCAGATGTTGAGGAGTGATCAGAGACTAGGTACTTCTTGTTCAAAGTTCAGACAGAGGGACTGAGCTTCCCTCTTCTGTGTCCTTTAATTTTTCTATTTTAGTATGGCTTGAAATGGAGGTAAGCAGGGACAGTTTTTCAAATTGATAATCAAAGTGAATATCATTATATGATTATGACACTGGACTAGATATTTAATTACCAGAAAAGACTATTCTTGCACCAAAGTAGTTTTCAGTCTGCAAGGACTAGAAATGCTAAATCTAGAATTACTGTGTTACTTGTAAAATGTGCCTGAAATGGAGAGTAGGGGAAAAAGCTTTCTTCTTATGGAAATACAATAATCGGGACTTTCAGAGATTGATGCTATTGAGCTTGGGAGATAGCAAGACTCTGCCTTGGCTGTAGCTGAAGGCTGATGCAGGAGAGTAGAAGGACTTCACCCTAACTGGAGAGGAAAGTGGGAGGACCTGCAATGTCAGAGTAGGAGGTTTGGAGGTTGTTTCAAGATATTTGGGAATAATGACATACATACGACTAAGGAAGTAATAAAATTAATGCACTATTTTAAAATCAGATTGAGAAAGCATTTAAGATATATGGGAAACTGACTGTATCCCAAATGGTCTTTATATGCGTTTAATTCAGCAACATTATCAGAAAATATTAGTCCCTTTTTATAGATGAGGAAATTTAACTTTGAATTGATGAATAAACTTGGCCAACATTACACACCTAGCAAGTGAAAGAGTTGGAATTTGATCCTAGTTTACCTAATTCCAAAGACCTTGTTCTTTCATGAAGCTAGCCATGCTATCTAGGAATGAGTTAGCTAAACCACAGAAGATTTGGTGGGAATGGCAAAGCAATGATAGAACTAAGATATACCTGGAAGTCAGACTCAAAAAGTCTCACGACTTAGCAACAGATGTGGAAAGTAAGACAGAAAGATGAGTAAAATTAAAATTTCTTCCCTAGGTAACTGGAAGAATGTCATTATTAGAAAAAATTTGAGTAGCAGTTAGATCAAGGAGAACAGTATCCCTAAACACTTTTCTAGTCTTCAAATCCTGTCTCTCTCTGTGTGAGTTTGGCTTTCTACAGTGTGATATTACTGTAGTGAGAGGCTCACCTTGAAGTAGGAAGTATTTAGCTATTACACACTGGGATGATAAATGGACAGGAAGTTAATTCATTATATTTGATATGGCAAGATGGTGAGCTAGGGGCAAACTAGGCCTGGATTAAGAATCCAACTAACAGAAGACCTTCCAATGAAGTCCATCAATGACACCAGGCATGCTCAGAAAGAAAACTGATCGAATGAAGAACTTTCATCTTGTTGTACCTCAGCCTGCCTGTCAAGCTCCTCTGTCTTCCCATTCCTGACCTTTCTGCCCTGTGCACTGTTACTTGCAGAGCTCTGCATTAAGCTCTACAGGTATTTCCTCAACAGGCCTTTAAGCTATAGCACCTCTTCTTTCTTAACATTTATGTAGAGAGAGCCCTGCATTGACTTAGCCAACATGTTAAAAGTAAGCTTTGTTAATCTTTATTATTGCACATATATTCCTGGAATCTTTGGATTTTAATTGATCAGTGAGGTAATTATGCTTTTAAGCTACAGTTCTCTCTGCATGAAGTAAGCATGCATGCATGCTGTGCTAAGTCACTTTAGTCATGCCCGACTCTTCACGACCCTGTGAACTGTGGCCGAACAGGCTCCTCTGTCCATGGTACTCATATAATTGGAATGTTGTGATGCCTGGTGTCCTTGAGAATAATCTGAACCTAGGTTTCAACCAATCTTTCCATCACTATAGAATGTTACCTCTGGCTTTGGTTTAACCCCAGGCTCATCTTGGTCAGCACTATATTAGAGTCTAAATCGGAGTCTAAACCTTGGCTACTTTCAAGGTCAGTTTCTAATATAGTTCCAAAGACTTCATTCATTTTTCCCAATCCTAAGAAAAATAGAGAAACTTGAGGTAAGATTCAAGTGGAAACTTAGAAGAGGAATATAGAAAAATAATTATTGACTTTAACTTACAGCTTATGGGCAAATAGCTTAGAAGGTATAAAAACATCTTTGGGTGGCCAAAGAAGAAAAAACTTGAAATCAATAGCAGTACCTAAAGTTCTGTGATAAAATAGATCTCCCTTGCTAGTGACTCTGAGGTTGCCCCTTTTGACTGATGCACTCTTGCCAAGTGCTGCTTTGCAGGTGGTTAACCTATGCAGAGGAAATCATGCGATCTAATTAGTTTTTTCAGAGTATACTAAAAATGTGCAGAATTGATATGAATTGTAAAGGGTAGATTAATGCAAATACTATATTAAAACATAAATTACTTTTTTACATTGTTCTACTTTTTATCATGACTTATTCAAAGTAGACTTTCACTGTATTTCAATTGCAACTAGTATCCTAGACAACTTGCTCTCCATTTTCACTTAAAAATCTTCCATTATTGAAAGCAAATTGAAATTCATAACTTATTTATTCCTTTGCTTCAGTTCCTTTGTAAAAGCCGATATGTTCACATTTATCTCAACATGGTTACTTCTTAATCTCTTACTTTATGCTTTGAGAGACAGAAAAAGAGGGAGAGGGAGAGAGGAAAGAATGTGTGTGTGTGTGTGTGTGTGTGTGCAGGCATATGCTGAGAACTAGGCCTTTTCATAAAGGAAAAAAAAGACCTAAACACTGGAAAAATATAGAAACAATATTCTTCTGAAAATAGTATTAATGAGCTCAATATTTATTATTTGAATGACTGAGTCTTTCAAAGAATTGATTATATCAAAGTACCCAGATGAAATTTTAAAAAGACTTCTAAGTTAAGAACTTTCTATTAAAAAACATACATAAACACAACAGGAAATGGAAAGAATCCCCATCTACCAGGTTGCGTGCTGCACTGTGCTAAGTGGCTTCCGTCGTGCTCACCTCCTGGTGACTCCATGGACTGTAGCCCGCCAGGCTCGTCTGTCCATGGGATTTTCCAGGCCAGAATACTGGAGTGGGTTGCCATTTCCTTCTTCAAGGGATCTTCCTGACCCAGGGATCGAACCCAAGTTTCTCAAGTCTCCTCCATTGTCAGGCAGGTTCTTTACCACTAGTGCCACCTGGGAAGCCCTACCAGGCTATTAGGCTTTAAATAAAAATCCTAGGTTGTGTGTGCAAAAACAGGAGGATGAGAAGCATGGTGTTGGTAGCCCAGAACTTTGGGAGAGCTTCCTTTCTTGTTTAGGAAATTACACATTTTTTTTTCTCCTTGTCTGAACATGCTCCTAAGGAAAAAATTCTAGCACTAATTCACACCATTAGAAAATGATTGCTTTTTTACAGTGTTTCTTCTGATGAGTATATCTGTATTATAACAGGGTTACTGTTTTAAGCTATGTGGGTGAATCTTCCAAGGAGGGATTTCCAGCAAGTCGGCAGATAGAAGAGATCCTTTGTGGGTAAGTAGTAAGAGGATTCAAGGATATCACCTCCTTGCAGAAAGATTCCTGTGCCCCTGTTGGCACAGGAAAGAGCTCCTGGATTGGGATGATGACTCTGTTAGTGAAAATGTGTGGTCTGATGACTCAGGGAAGCAATCTGTCCCTTCCTCCCATGTTCTGGCACTGAATAAATTCCTCCAAACCCTGACACAATCCTGGGACAATGAGGTTAAAATATCCTATCAGCTTTTTTGGAAGAGGGGTTGCAATACAGTAGAAACTGAGTTGAATTACAAGTTAGAAGGAATAATTCTGTGAATATTATACTCTTAAGTCTGAGACTCGGATTCTCTCTATAAGGTGTGTTTCCTTCATTCAAGGAACTTATGTTCCAGGGTGTTTTGATATAATGATTTTTTAGGAGAAATAAATAAATATGTATCATCATTAGGAATCTGGTGATAAGAAAAAAGGTTTAATTCATTCCTTACCAGTAGCTTTCAGCATAAAAATTTCCAGAATATATTTGTAAAAGCACACCATCACCATCTGACTATTAGCAGAGAAGAGGCTCAGTAAAATGCATACACCTGACTTTAGTAGAAGGGAGTTCTGGTTTCAGACACACTTGACTGTGTACCTTTTGATCTTCTGATGGTATAAATACATACAGGGCACTTGGGAGCTAATTAACCTAAAATCTGGTTATGCTATTCATCAGCAGATGGGCCTTCAGTTTAACTTCACTGCAGAAAGAAAACACAGTGATATCTCAATTATCAAATCACCTAAGAAGTAAATTGCTTTGAGTATACACCTATTCCTTGTTTAATGACTTTAACTCTTTTCTGAAAAACCTGCCACTAAGTGAAAAGTCAAAACCCTATTAATTCTAGCAGGGAAATTTATGAGGAGTTCCATCCCAACTTCAAATAGAAACAGACAAACATCACTGAACAATGGAAACAATTTAATATAAGTAGGAAATAATCACTTAAGACAATACATATAATTTGTATCTTAAATGCAATGTAATAACTAACCAAATAAATGAGACTTCCAAGTGGTTGGTGGTAGGTAAGGAGAGGTGGAAAGGGGCACCTAAGAAAAGGTACTTTTCTTTCTACATAGTTTTATTTGTCACTTCAACCTGTTTGGGAGCTGGCTAATGATTATTCTGCACTGAATGTGCACTAATGAATCATATTAGTAGATAGGAAAATACCTTCTGTCTGAAATACCACTTCTTAAAATGCATTTATATAGTGAGGTTTGGGGTAAAAAAATATCATTGTATCAAAAAAGAGTGATATATAATAAATTTGCTGGGGTTTTTGAGAAAGTTCATCCTCATTCTTCTGGGAGAGCTTTTGGAAGTGATCCCTTCTCTCTTCTTAGGAGAATTATTGATGACCATGAGTTCTAGAGCCACAATAGACATTTCAGATACCAATGTGAGGGTGTAGCTCACCTAGGAAGAAGACAAGACAAAAGCTCATGGAAGGAGGAAGAGCCACTGAATTAAGGCAATTTTGTATGAAGTCACTCAGAGCTGATGGCATTCAAATTTACACAGGCAAGATTCTAGACAAGGACATTGATAGAGGAATCATATCAAGGGCAAATCTAAGGGACAAACAGTCCAACAAGAACATAGATCCTAATGGGAAAAGATGCTCAATACACCATATCATGCATGTCCAGATTGGATGGGTAGGCGAAAGGAGGAAGAGGAATCCTGGGATCCAGAGACAGGTAAATATTTGCCCTTCAAATGATCATGGTAATTTTTTGTGGTTTACCTATGTAGGAAGGCTAATTCCCACGCTAGGTCAGAGGTTTGACTGTTACTACTCAGATTCTTTCTAAAGAAAACAATCACTGATAAATTGAAGTGGAGTTATTAAAAATGTGTCAATACTTTGAAAGTCAGTTGGGATGAGTGGAATAGTCCTTGATATCTTAGGATATCAAGGAATTGATATCTTGATATCTTAGGAATTTGGATATGAATAAAAATGTGATGGATTCTGACTAGGGCTTTATCGTCATTCTATGGATTAGGAAGTTGGTCAGTAGTGACAACAGAGGCACCAAATGAATCATTGTCTCCAAATATTCTCTGGTTGAGTCTACCATATTGTGTGAAATTGGCATCAACAGTTAGGTCATAAACAGTGAACATTTCTTTTGAAATGCAGATTTGTTAACAGAGAAATACATTAAGCTCTCAGTTTCAGACTGATCATTGAGGTCACATAAGGTCCCACTGCAAATTCAGAGAGACACTGTAGGATATTTTAAAATTCAGGAAAAATGCAGTAATGTCTGTTGGACATCATGTGATTTATTAGCTCATCAATGACTGTGTTTGTTTCAGTGAGAGTGGTATAGTTCAATCTGATTATACAATTTGAGAAGCTTGTGAAGTGCCCTATGGGTGCTATTTTTAGGACATAAATGCTTTTGAAGGTGTGTGGACCTAAGTATTTAATAAATGGAACTGTAGGATATTCCTTTTGGTCCAAGAATGCTGTGAAACAATTACTGAGACAATTAAGGATGCCACGAACCAAGAAAATAGGGGACCCCTGCATTCAGCTAAGATCACTTATTAATCATTTGGCAATATTTTAACCACTTAGAGCCCATGAATATAGCCAAGGTTTTTACGAGGAAGAGGCATACAGAACACCTCCTTAGCAAGAGTGTGGGGTTTCAAAGAGGCTTCCTGGAGAGTCATGAAAACTTTAGGTTTCAGAATAGAACAGAGAGGCAAAAAAAAAAAAAAAAAGCAAAACGTTGTTAGTGAACAAAAATGACCTTTGTGATTTTTGTCCAAGGTCAAGTCTGCTACAGTGCTGATGGCACCCAGGTCTTATCTGATATGGAACATATTTCTGAAGCTTGAACTAGACTGGAATGTCTTTAAACAGAGCGAGGCCATGATCATTTGTTTATTCTAGTCTATTTTTTTGTTTGGCATTGATTTTCTCAGGCTCAAAATTAGATATGCCTTTAACATACTTTTATGAAACAGTCATTTTTTTTTATCAAAGGAAGTCAAAGCCACTAAAATATTACCATAGGAAGCAGAATATGATTTAAATATCTACTGACAATAAGGTATCTCCTTTTTCATGATTATATCAGGGGATCAGGACCCTAACTATCCAATGTCTTACGTACTGCAATCTGGCAAGATACTGTCAGGGTTACCTGTTACAATATAACTCCATTTTTCTCAGCTTCTTAATACAAATGAACACCATCTTCATGTGCCAAATTTTGGGGTATAAGTATTCCCCGTGTTCAGGTTAAAAACCAGCAATTCCTACCCATGGCTTTGCTTAAACTCTTGTATTTCATCCAGAAATATTGTACAGTTTAACATTAAACAATAGAAGAACACTTGGGATTTCTTATCAACTTATCCAGACATTGATGGAAGACATTCATAAACAGGAATTTTTTTTTCTAGATGGATTGAAAAAATTCTAGTATATCAAAAACTTTCCTTTAGATTATTCTCTTTTAAGTTATATCATCATTACTGGTTCATCTGCACTTTTTCTCTCCATATCTGTCAAACAACTGAAATGATTTTGTGGGATTTTTTTTCCTCCATGTTAAATATAGGCTTAAAAAAAAAAAAAAACCATTGCAATTGAGCATGTCATTTATCCTTCTGCCCATTTTTCTTATATTAAAAGGTCTCCTGCTGGAATTTAATTTCAAGTTAAATCTTTACCCCACCCTCAGGCTGTGAGACTGAATTAAATAAATCCCACTAAAAGTAATAAACCACTCTTAGCTGTGGTCTTGTGATATCAGTTGTCAGCCTGTCAGAGCAAATCTGAGTGTTAAATTCACTGCCTCTGCTAGTGAGGAAAGAATCAGAACACCAAAAAGCCCAGGATGGCAGAACTGCTATAGTCACTTTAGTTTCATCTCAGCAGCCGTACTTAAACATGCAAGAAAATATCTTTGAAGATGATTTTTTTGATGACACTCTTTTAAAATTCATATTGATGGTAAAACATAAAGGCTCAGCTTTGGTTATTATACTTTATTTAGTAATGTTGTGAGCCTGTGAGATCTATTAACAAGAAGGTAGGGTTCTTTGGGGGGAGGAGGGACAAAACAGGAGTATTATACTAACAGGGTTGATGAATTTTAGATGTAAAGAGCTAGTCAGGGCTAGTGTCTAAATATAGGATTGAAAGGTCAATGATTTGAGAAAAGAAGCAAAAAGAATACATGTCGTCCATTTCCTCTTGTGAAAATTTGCAAGGAAATTAATCCACAAAACACAGTGATGCTCAGACTTCCAAATAAAATGCTCTGAGAAGGGGCAAAGGACACCCTCCCTGAATGGACTCCCTTCAAAACCCTGTCTGTGATGCAGGGACACTGGGAACGATCCCAGTACCAGGCTGGATTTATGGGTGTGACTAATCAAAGGTGACAGCTGGCTTCAAATCTGTTGGCTTGTCATTCAGTGGACCGATTTACAAAATACTTGTTTACCCTTAAAGCACTGAGGTTGTCCAAAAAGGAAAGTCTCTCTCCTTTTTTAAACGCTAGCTTCTCCATATTAAATTCTGAAGAGTTAAAGTTTTATAAAAAGCCAAAAATCAATACTGTCAGTGATTTGGTGTTTTTAAAGAACAGGACAACAGCTCAGCAGATTAACTTCCTCCTCTCCATGGATAAGCACAATATTGCCTTCTGCAGAGATAGAGCTGTAGGAATTCCCGAGGGTGGGGGAGCTGAACACAGACAATTCTCTGAACAGATTTCAATAGAGAATTCTGAGATGATAGACATTCCCCAATAATTTTTATAGTGCAACTCTCATATTTCCATAGATGTAGCATCTTTATTCTGTCCGCAGCTGGGCATACAGTTAACACTAATGCCTAGTAATTCCTCAGACACCTCCTTCTAACCTTTTTAAAACTCTTTTTACTTCCTAACTTGGAAATGGTTCTGGGGAAATATAACTTTATAAATAGCTTTCTTTCCTTATTTGAAATACATTTTGATAGTCAAAACTTATGATACTTGATTAATTATACCTGAAAATTTCATACAAAGTCATATCTTTTTATAACCTTATGAAGATATTATTTTCAAAATACAGTAAAGTAATTTTCAGTTTCTCATAGCAAAAAACAATGCATCTATCGATGTCCATTGCAGAATTAGACTTTTTAGATGGTGGAAAAATTCTTTCACGTCTGTAATGAGGTTATTTAGTGGTAGTAATTTGGATTAAAGTCAGTGGCTGGGCTTTTCATTTTAAATGATTAGATTACATTTGTTAGGATTTTTTAAAATTTATAAACTTGACTGATTATTTTCACTTTCATTTTATTTGCTTATTTAGCAGGTTATCATGAAAAAATGATGGAACTTATAACTAGAAATCTGGCTTGAAGTCCAGCTACTCCACATACCATCCATTTAAACTCAGGCTAACTTTACTGTGCGGAGCCTCGGTTTACTCATATGCACAATGGGGTCATAGGGCTTTCTTTATGAGATTGCTATGAGTATTAGTAAATTATACATGAGGCAGCTGGCTGAGGGCCTTTCATGCGTCTGTCAAATGCTCCCTTCTGACTGAATCTGCAGTATGTTTTATTGCCTATGATAATTCAAATATATTTAGCTGAAATTCAAAAAATTAGAGTATAGATAATTTCCCACAGTAGGGTAATATAAATGATGATTTGAGTAAAAGGAGAGATCTCAAAAATATTTTCTTGCTGAATAGTGAACTTGAGATCATGAAACTCAATTTCAATCTTGGTGAAGATCAGTCAGTTTCAAAGTTAAACTACAAATATAACATTTGCAATTTAATTCATTTATTTACTCGACAATGATGTGCCACTAACCCATTATGTGCTAGGATCTCTGCAAGGCCTAGGGGCCTAACAGTGAGCAAAATCATAGCCAAACTGCTTACAGTACAGTCAGGAAGGAAAATAGGAAACTTGAAAAACAACAATGGCAGTAACATATGGAAGCACATGGGGCCATGGGAACAATCAACAAATATCAGCTACAGTCCACAGGGGAGTTCCATTTCTACACTCCTACTCCTACCTCCCTCCATATTTGTCATTACTTTCTATCCTTATATCTCGTTCCCAATTTATTTAGGATGAAATGTTCCCCTTGAGGACATTAGCACTTTCTATGTTTTTGTGAGGTATTAACTAATTTTACAATGACATAGTTTGAGCTGAGCACTATAGCATGTAAAGCTGTATGCTATCTGTGAAGCTTTGTTGTCCTGAGACCCTCGAAGCATAGAGTTCTACACTGTAAGTTTAGAACCATCTTCTTGTAATGCAAACCATCTTCTTGGCCAGCATTCACTCCTTTTGACATGTATACTCTGCTCAATAATCTAAATTTTCTTCCCATGTGAACTTGGAGATCCTCCAAGTGTTTTAACTGTAAAATGATATCATATTTGGAAAATAATCAGTTAACAACACTGGGGACCCCATAATGACCAAATAGTCTCTAGAACTGAAATAATGATACAATGATTGTAAAAAATATAAACATCTAAAGTTTATTGAGCACTGACTATGTGCTGGTTCATTGTTCTAGAAGCTTTACACCAACTCTTCAGATAGCAGTTACCAGACACATTAACAAAAGATAACAGGTCTTGGTCACAAGCTTCACCTTTGTGACACAATAGACAAATTTTGCCTGGTATCACCAAAATTAGAAGAGTGTACTGTTTGGAACCTAGAAGATAATCTGATTTTCTGGGCAAGAATTTACATAATGGAGAGGAGAAGATGTAAGACAGAACAGCTAATGATTACCATGTTCATCTATTGAGCCTTTGGGGCATGGTGAATAAATTTATTTCATAAACTTAAAAACATCCTCTTTTCTCATAAACCATTTATTTTTGGAGAAGGCGATGGCACCCCACTCCAGTACTCTTGCCTGGAAAATCCCATGGACGGAGGAGCCTGGTGGGCTGCAGTCCATGAGGTCGTGAAGAGTCAGACACGACTGAGAGATTTCACTTTTACTTTTCACTTTCACGCATTGGAGATGGAAATGGCAACTCACTCCAGTACTCTTGCCTGGAGAATCGTATGGCCAAAAGGGACATATCTGGCAATGTTTTGAGTTCCCAAAATATGTCTCTCTGATTTTATTTGTTTTATAGGAAAACATAATTTTGATTTGTAATTTAAAAATCTATCTGCCAGACTTTTTAGGAAACTGAGGCAAACAGTATATTTAAAGGCTATTGTATTCTTAATTTATAACAAAAATATATTTATCCCTTTTGAATGATGACAAACACGTGTTACACCTCTTTGTATCTTTCTAAGAGTCTAGCCTAGCACCACCCACATCACTGATATCTAACAGATATTCACTGATGGCTTGGTATGTGATTACAACTTAAAGATTTCACTCCAGTTAAATGTTAAAGAGATGCTGCAGTCTCATTTTCCTTCCCCACAAATACTGATGTCTTCTGAGGATCAGAAAAGTCTTTGCCTTAAAAAAAATTCTTGTTCTTCATATCAAATTTTGAGTTAGAAATCTTTTATTTAATGTTTTGATGGCCCTGGGTACATATTTCAGTAATTCTAAATCAAACAATCACAGAGTATGAGAGCTGGAAGAAACTTTCTGCCGCATTGTGTCTGGGGATTACAAACTCAAATGCCTCCAAGGGTCAGGCAGGTAACATAAATATGTGAATCTGACTGTTCCTGAGATCATGGGGAGGAGGAAAGCAAAGCCCGTAGTGAACTAGAGACTGCGGAACTTGTAAAATGGAAACCCAATTCTGATAGAAAACAGGGCTGAAGGCTATGTTTGGTCCACTAGCTACCTATTTATAAACACTAAGGCTAATCCTTTAATTTTAACTATCAGTGCATTTAATCCTGCATTTCTCACTTTTGCAGGGAGTTGGAATAACATCATAAGAGTTCAGGGTCAGAAATAGTCCTACAAGGTACCCACTCAAACTAACAACCTTAAACAAACTTGACGTTAAATCACACGGCTTGTGTATTTAGACTCTGTGAATTATTATCTAAGTTAATATGCAGGGGCAGGGGAGAGAGCTTTAAAATTACTTCCATTTGTGCTCTCTTGATTTTTGAAATAAAGATGTAAACATCTCTGGTGAATTGCTTTATGTGTCTTTCACTGGCTTTGAAGCCAGATAAACGAAAGGCTTACCTTCCTGAACTGTGTCACCTTGAACAATCTGCTAAATTCATTTAGCTTCCTTTTCCTTGACAGCACACCTGGTTTATTTACCACAAAGTTTTGGGATTAAATAAGATAATTTCTGTAAAGTGCCACACACAAAGCTTGTTCATATTTGATGATCAGAAAATGTGTTTCCCACCTTCTAGTGCCCTCAACCTCTTGTTCTCCTTTCTCCCTGTATCTGGGCCTACCACTTCCTTAAACCGGTTGGTAATAAATTGGTCCCCATTCTATCCTTTCACTCCAGCTGAGATCATCAATAGTGTTGTAGTTTTTGTAGCACATTGTTGGATGAATCTTTTTATATAAAAAAAATGAATGTAAACATTTTCTTTAAGGAGTTTCCTTGGAGATGTACACCCCCGGGTTAAATAACAATTTGTAGTTTTCAGAGAACATTATTATTATTATATTTATTTTTTGTGGTTAATGTATCTTTCCTCTTTGTACCTTTTCTTTCAAGAAAAATACAATGTTCCAGAAGACCTCCAAATATGAGGGGGGTCTTTAAATGTTCACTGTAGGAAATCTGGGTCTCTCAAACTAGCACTGGTGATTTGACAGGGTAAGGAGTCACTCTGTTATTATTTGTACCTGTTATCAGAATGACTGCAACCTAGAGTTCCCCCTAGATTCTCCGGAATAGAAGCCCAAATAAGTGCTCTGTTTCAAGACACCACAGCTTTTTAGAATTTTTTAAAAAATTAATGAATTTGGTTAATAGTTCTGTATATTTTGTCATTCACACACACAAAAAGCAAAAATAAGAATAGGCCTGCTAGAGGCTTAATTAGTTTAGATCGGCACTTGGGGTAGATGGGGCAGACTCTCTTTTCAGACTTTTCTAGTAGGTTTTCTTTAGACATGAATTAATTTAATTTTATGAATTAAAACTGAAGTTCTGCATCCTTTCCTTCCTCCCTGAGAGACCCGTGACTGTTGATTTGTGTAATACACATGGTATGATGTATCTTTTGTACTCTTTAGCAAGGAGAGGAACTCAATGTGTTTTTCCTACGAAACTATATTTCACAGAGAAATCAACATATCAGCATTTGTTATGTCCTTGGTATGTTCTTCATTTCTCAGTAATCAGTAACTCTTTTGTGTGTGTGTGTGTGTGTGTGTGTGTGTGCGCGCACACGCGCGCATGTGTGTGTGTGCATGTGCATGCGAGCTCAGTCATGTCTGACTCTTTGCAGCCTGCCAGGCTCCTCTGTCCTTAGAAATTTTCAGGCAAGAATACTGGAGTGGGTTGCCATTTCCTCCTACAGAAGATTTTTCCATACCTAAGGATCGAGCTCACATTTCTTGTGTTTCCTGCATCAGCACGTGGATTCTTGGGTCAAAAAGGACACATTTGTTGACCTTGCTTACCTTAGAGATATTCATATTACTTATCTACAATTCTGCCTGCCATCATCTATAGGCAGTATTCAGTTTTCTTCATAACTTCTGGCCACATATGATCAACGTGTCTTTTTTGACAGACATTCAAATGAAGGATATAAATAACCTCTAAAATATCATGTTAAAATTGGGTTGAAAAACCTTCAAAAATGGCTTGCAATTATCCCTCCCCCTGGTATTCATACCCTTGACTAATCCCTTGCCCTTGAATGTGGGTTGGAGCTAGTGTTTTTCTTCTAATGAACATGGCAAACATGATGCCATATCAGTTCCAAGATTAGACCATAAAAGTCTGATTCTGTCTCACTGACATGCTCTCTTGCTTTCCCATTTCAAAGAAGCCAGGTGCTGTGTTGAGAGCTGCCTTTTAAAGAGGTTCAAGTGGCAAGGAACTCAGGGTGACCTTGGGTAACAGTGGGAAATTGAAGTTCTCAGTCCAACAGCCTGCAAAAAACTGAAGCCTGCCAATAACCACTAAGTGGGCTTAGAAGCAGATCCTACCCCATTTGAACCTTCAGATAATTGCAGCCTGGGCCAATGCCTCCATTGCAACCTTGTGAGAGACCCAGTGTAGAGCACACTGTTAAGATATATATGGATTTTTTAACATGCTCTCTTGCTTTCCCATTTCAAAGAAGCCAGGTGCTGTGTTGAGAGCTGCCTTTTAAAGAGGTTCAAGTGGCAAGGAACTCAGGG
The DNA here is from genome assembly GCA_006408695.1 of Aepyceros melampus. Taxonomy (NCBI): domain Eukaryota; kingdom Metazoa; phylum Chordata; class Mammalia; order Artiodactyla; family Bovidae; genus Aepyceros; species Aepyceros melampus. The sequence continues at coordinate 102,936 of SJXQ01000501.1, read as the reverse complement.
TGACCTTGGGTAACAGTGGGAAATTGAAGTTCTCAGTCCAACAGCCTGCAAAAAACTGAAGCCTGCCAATAACCACTAAGTGGGCTTAGAAGCAGATCCTACCCCATTTGAACCTTCAGATAATTGCAGCCTGGGCCAATGCCTCCATTGCAACCTTGTGAGAGACCCAGTGTAGAGCACACTGTTAAGATATATATGGATTTTTTTCTGGACTGAGAAAAGCTCTGAGATTATAACTGCTGTTGCTTTAAACCACTACATTTTGGGGGTAATTTATTATATAGCAATAGGTAATAAATATTTCCCTATAAATATCACTTTTCTCATTTAACAATACACTATGGAAATATGTTTAAATTAATTGATATAAATTTGATTCATTCTTTCTAATAGTGGCATAATGTTACCTGGTGGAGATTTATTGTTTTTTTTTTTTATTTCTTTATGGCTAGTCATTAATGCCACTCTATTTATAATTGCTAAATGTTTTGAAAATACAATCAGAGATTTATTATCTTATTTTCTATATTTCAGATGTTCATTTAGAAACTAGGAAAAACATACAGATAAGAAAGTATACTAAAGGAGTCATCTTTTCATTCCATAATAAGATGTGGATCAAATTATAGTTTGAAAACAAAATATCATTACATCAGAATTATATTTTTTTTGTTTTGAAGGAAATACTTGGATACTTTTAAAAACTATAATAATAAAAAGAAATACTTGATTTTAATTCAACTAACTATGTGGATTCTCTTTAAATTCCCTTCAGAAGTATAAAATTAATGTAATTATTTATTCTTAGGATAGAAAGGATGCTAAAAACCACTCAGTATGAAATCACTTATTTCACATTTTAACTCCTATTAAAAATTTTCCAATTGAAAGATATTTTAAACAGTAATTTATAATTTTACTAATAATACAAATGTATATTTGTGTAAAAATGTAAATATATGAATTAAAACTGAAGTTCCACATCCTTTCCTCCCTCCCTGAGAGACCCATGGCTGTTGATTTGTGTAGTATACATGGTATGATGTATACTAGTATTTTGTATACTCTTGAAGGCCTTTACTTCACTCCCACTCCAGTATTCTTGCCTGGAGAATCCCACAGACAGAGGAGCCTAGCAGGCTGTTGTCCATAAGGTTACAATGAGTTGGACACCACTGAAGCATCTTAGCACTTTACAGTGCTTTATGATTGATGATTAAGCTTAAAGAATGGAGACTGATATGTTTCTTTCATGTTTTGTTATTTTATATATTGAGCTAATTTTAATTTTTTTGTTATGTGAAATTAATATTATTTTACTTTTATATTAGTGAAATGATGTTAGTAGCTAAGCTGGCAAACAAAATTCCTTCCATTTAAAGCATCTCTAAGTACCTTTCACCTAAGGAAATATTTTCAAACCATGTGAAGCTGAACTTTGCCTGCAAACATTTCCACTGACAATCATTTTCTTAGTTTAAGCAAGGACTAGATATGTTTTTTTAACACTCAATGTCCTAATGCTTTTAAAACAAAAAAATTTTTTTTCAGCCTGAACGTCAAAAACACATTTTAGAAACGCCTGTTAGTAGAGTAAACATTTCAACCAAAAACACATTTGAACTGTTAAATTCCCTTGGTAAACCAAATGTTTTGCTTCACAAATGGTTTTTAGATATGTCTTGGTTCCAACTCTATTTCTTCTGAAATATCACTGTGAGGATTTCATAAATTAAGAGACTTTTGGGAAGCTATTTACAGAGCACCTTCTTTGTGCTGACTGCCCCGACAGGTACTGATTCAATGCTAAATAAGTACTACATAGTCCCAGCCTTTAAGGAAAATGTTATGAAATGGAAAAAACAGAAAAATGTCAGGTGATAAATCTAATATGATGTAGCATGTCAGAGTCAGTAATTCATTCATTAATCCATCAATGAAATCTTATTTTTGTAAGCTCTTTGATGGGCCAGGCATTATCCTAGATGTACTATCGCTCTGGCTTCTCTGAATTAAGAAGGGACATGCAAAAGAGCAAAAATAATTGATGCCCAATCTCCATAGACAAAGGAGATCAGGACAAGCTTTCTGAGAGACGATACACCAACCAGGACTTGAAGGAAAGAAGGCAGTCACTGCATGAGAAAAGAAAACCATTATCAGCCAACATGAGGCACCAAGAAAAGTATTGCCTATTGGAGAAATACCGAAGCACATTTTGGTGGTGGCCATCGTGGATGTGGAGCACAAGCTGGGAGAAGCAGACAAAGACTAGCCCATGGAGGACTCTGCAGCCTATCTTTAGGACAGTAAGAATCAAGAACTCGAACAACAATATTCTTGCTGAATCCCAGCTGCTTACTAGTTCAGTGATAATAAATTTAGTCTTACTACCTTAGTAACTTTTGAAAAAGAAAATCTGATAAATTTTCAATGGACTGGAAAAAAGAATGTTCCGAAACTGTGCCCAGTAATATATTGGTGATTAGTCACACTGTGATGTCAAAAATGTCAGACTAAAGTAGATCAAGCTTATACCCAATGGTCTGGTTTATCCTGTAATTTGGTGATGTGGCAAGGGCTTTACATGCTATTTCAACAGTGTGAGAGTTTTCCACAATACTTTTGATTTAGATTTACCAGCAAAGAATTCATCTAACAGTGGTATGTACAATTGACTAAAGTGATAATGACTTTTGAAAACTTCTATAGAGCTGTGAGGGTTTCCCTGGTGGTTCAGATAGTAAAGAATTCACCCTCAATGTGGGAGACCTGGGTTCATTTCCTGGGTTGGGAAGGTCCCCTGGAAGAGGTCATGGTAACCCACTCCAGTATGCCTCCCTGGAGAATCCCCATGGACAGAAGAGCCTGGTGGGCTATAGTCCAAGGGGTCACAAAGAGTTGGACATGACTGAGTGACTAAATCCAGCACATAGAGCTATGAAGATTTTAAAACATTGTAAGGTGAGTCAAAATACTCTGTTTAGGGATTATCAATGTGATGCAAACACTCCATATTTTGGTCAGATCTTCATTGTTGAAAACAGCAGAAATTTGGAAAAAACACATCTCTGGGCCTTAGTTTCTGTAAAACTAAGGGAACTGGGTCTTTTAGTATTTTCTAGTCATAAAATTATGCAAATCAAAGTCATATGCTTTGTGTGTGATAAACATGTCCTTCTGAGTGACAGAAATATGTAGTAGCTCAGTTACTGGCACAGTTGTTTATATCAGTATATAATAGACAATCGTTTTATATTTACTATGTACCTACAAAGTTGAAGTGGTATAGCAAGTAATGGGAATATGATGGCTGTGTCCATTTGTATGTTATCAAACTTTTCTATCTCGCTACGCTTTATGGGTGCTTGGCAGAACTGTGACTACTTCTGGCCAATGAGTTGTCAGTTCAGTTCAGTTCAGTCGCGCAGTCGTGTCCGACTCTTTGCGACCCCATGAATCGCAGCACGCCAGGCCTCCNGCCACCACTCCTCCGGTTTCTCCTCCAGGCCGCAGGCCCTGGCCTCGGGGGCGAGGTGGCTTCTCCTGGCGATGTCGGTAGCTCTCGGCCGCGCTCAAGTTGTCAGTGAAACTCAAAAGTCATTTCTGGGCCGTAACCACTGAATGCTAGTTTGGTGGCTCAGTTGGTAAAGAAACTGCCTGCAATGCAGGAGACACAGGAGATGCAGGTTCGATTCCTGGGTCAGGAAGGACATTCCTGGAGAAGGAAATGGCAACCCACTCCAGCATTCACAGTCCACGGGGTCGCAAGAGTCAGACATGACTTAGCAACTAAACCACCACCATTGATTCTCAAGTGCTCTTTTCCTTTCCCAGGAAAATTACTGAGTTCTAGATAATAGCTAGTCCATCAGCCTGAGTCCTGGTGACCCCTCAGCTGCTATGAATATACAGAATGAGTGAGAAATAAACTTTGTTTTAAGCTCTTTCAATGTGGGGCTTGTTTGTTACTGAAGCCAAACTTACTATATCCTAGTTGACAGAATGTGGAGTGAGACAAATAAGGCCTCTGTTCTTGTGGTGCTTACAGTCTAGCAGGAGGTAACACATAAGTAAGTAGAAACACAAGGCAATTTCAGATAGAGAGTGGCTAGAATAGATTACATATGACCTGGAAGTCTGCAGCCTATCATGTGACCTCATCTCAGAAATTTCCATCTGTATCTTTGTAATCCAGTTGCTATCTATTCTCTGTGTATTCCCTAAACAGGCTGAATTTATTTCCATTTGTTCAGGGCCTTTGCATACACATTCCTTCTGCCTGAAATGTTCTTTCCCCAGATCTGGTTGGTGACTTTTCATCCTTTAGGTCTTGGTTGGAAGGTTTTTTCAGAGGTGTCTTTCCCAAACTACACCTTCCTATATTCCTTCACTAGTCTTTACCCTATTGCCTGTTAGAAAAGAGTTGTCTTCATGGCACTCATCATTATTTGAATTTTTTTTTTTTTTTAATTTGCTTCAGTCCAGCTCAGTTGCTCAGTCGTGTCTGACTCTTTGCGACCCCATGAATCGCAGCACGCCAGGCCTCCCTGTCCATCACCAACTCCGGAGTTCACTCAGACTCGCATCCAGCGAGTCAGTGATGCCATCCAGTCATCTCATCCTCTGTCGTCCCCTTCTCCTCCTGCCCCCAATCCCTCCCAGCATCAGGGTCTTTTTCAAGGAGTCAACTCTTCACATGAGGTGGCCAAAGTACTGGAGTTTCAGCTTCAGCATCATTCCTTCCAAAGAAATCTCAGGGCTAATCTCCTTCAGGATGGACTGGTTGGATCTCCTTGCAGTCCAAGGGACTCTCAAGAGTCTTCTCCAACACCACACTTCAAAAGCATCAATTCTTCGGCGCTCAGCCTTCTTCACAGTCCAACTCTCACATCCATACATGACCACAGGAAAAACCATAGCCTTGACTAGATGGACTTCAGTTGGTAAAGTAATGTCTCTGCTTTTGAATATGCTGTCTAGGTTCGTCTTTCAGCTTCAGCATCATTCCTTCCAAAGAAATCTCAGGACTAATCTCCTTCAGGATGGACTGGTTGGATCTCCTTGCAGTCCAAGGGACTCTCAAGAGTCTTCTCCAACACCACACTTCAAAAGCATCAATTCTTCGGCGCTCAGCCTTCTTCACAGTCCAACTCTCACATCCATACATGACCACAGGAAAAACCATAGCCTTGACTAGATGGACTTCAGTTGGTAAAGTAATGTCTCTGCTTTTGAATATGCTGTCTAGGTTCGTCATAACTTTTCTTCCAAGGAGTGTCTTTTAATTTCATGGCTTCACCATCTGCAATGATTTTTATTTGCTTACTTATTCACTATTTGCCTCCTTCCTTTATGTTGTAATTTTATCAGAGGAAATCAGTCTTGTCCACTATTTTATTCTAGTTTTCTAAAATAGTAATGAATACATAATAAACTTCTGTTAATGATGAACTAGTAGATTATTTCTTGTCAAATTCACCTAAAAGAATTGTTTCTTTGCACTGTGCACCTTGTTTTTAGCCTTAGAGAGACTGATTGATACATACAGCAAAATTTACTTGAAGAACTATTTGGCTCATTGGTCTTGCCACTACAGAAAATATCAGCTATTCATCTGGCAGCAAAGAACTGAGATCTGGAAGTTCAGTCCCATTTATGACACTAAAATGAGAAACCAAGGTGTATTGCAAAAAATTCTGTTTTTACAGTCTGGATTTCCATTCATTCTGTCTGGATATGCCATATGACATGAAAATCTTGGTAAATCATCAAGTTACCTTTTTCTTTTTTGTTCTGTCATGTTCATATCATGCCCTGCCCCACTGTCCTAGGATTTCCACTGGGGAAGTGGCAGAACAAGAAGCAATGTCTTGAACTGGGAATGGCCAGGAAGCAGTGGCTCCTTCCGTGTCTATGTTCACTCCGAATTGCATACACCGAAGTATAGGATTATAGCTCTAGGCTAGGTTTCCTTGTGCAGTCCTCATTTGGTTGCAAACAATTTATAAAATTTTTCCACTGACAAGGTTAGTCTCTCAAGAAGCCAGTCATGGTGCACTCATTTTTATCATTTATGCCCATAACAAACATTTTCCAATAATTGGCCCTGATGGTTAATTTTATGTGTCAACTTGACTGGACTGAGGGATGCTCAGATAGCTGGTAAAATGTAGTTTCTGGGTGTGTCTGTGAGGGTATCTCCAGAGNGAAGCCAGTCATGGTGCACTCATTTTTATCATTTATGCCCATAACAAACATTTTCCAATAATTGGCCCTGATGGTTAATTTTATGTGTCAACTTGACTGGACTGAGGGATGCTCAGATAGCTGGTAAAATGTAGTTTCTGGGTGTGTCTGTGAGGGTATCTCCAGAGGAAATTAGCATTTGAATTGGTAGATTGAGTCAAGAAGACCGTCCTCACCAACGCAGGTGAGCATCACCTGAGTCACTGAGGATTAGAGGATTGAGGATTAGAATAAAAAGGCAGAATGGAACAAAAGGTAGAGGAAGGGTGAATTCTTTCTGCTACCCTCAGATATTGGTGCTCTTGGTTCCTGGGCTTTCTGACTCAGATCAGGATGTACACTATTGGCTCATTAATCCTCAGGCCATTGGATGGAAGAAATTACACCACCAGTGTACCTTCTTCTCCAGTTTGCAGACCGTAGAACTTTTTGGCCTCCGTAACTGTGTGATACAATTCCTATAATAAATCTACTCATATATGACAGTTTAACTATTTCTCTCTCTTATTTGTTGTGTTTTCTTGGAGAACACTGATTAATACATTGGTTATAGCCAGGCTGTAGCTAAATTTTGGTCTACATTAACAATTGTGAGATGCAAGATTTTAAGGCAGCTATTGAACAGTACCAAAGTAACAGCTGTCCATTCTAAAATTATTATTGTTTAAATTGCAAAGCCACTATACCACACTTTAGCCAATTTGTAAGTATTAATATTTTTGAGTCATCAACAGTCCAGTTTATTAAAATAATTAAATATCAGTATTTCCTGCATATTTCCCCCTCTTCATCTCATTACTTTTAGTTCTAAGTTTTAAATAAGCTTCAGATAAGTTCTAAGGTTACTTTTGAAGATGATGAGCATAAGAGCAAACAATATTAGCGATCCAAGGATGTTCTTATTATTTGCCATTATTTTCTTTCAAAACTAATTAAATGGAAATAATATTTTATTCACATACAGCATTGTTGATACTGGGGGCATAATAAACTAAATATTTAAATTTTTCATTCAAATGCTAGACCTTGGCCTGGAAAATAAAGTTATTATAGTAGTAAATAATTTTTATTTGATTTTCTTTAAACATTAATGCCCATTATTTAAAGAATCTTTCCTTAAATCATTCAAACGAAAAAAGAAGAAACAATTGATTTTAGTAAACAAGTAGCAATGTAAAACTCAATAATAAGCTTACCTTAAAAATTACAGTGTATACAAAAATTTTGAATAATATTCACATTTGAGGGAATGCAGATATGTGGAGGAAAGATTTACGTGATCTAAGCCAGATCCATCCTAAAGGAGTCAGTCCTGGGTGTTTGTTGGAAGGACTGATGTTGAAGCTGAAACTCCCATACTTTGGCCACCTGATGCAAAGAGTTGACTCATTGGAAAAGACCCTGATGCTGGGAAAGATTGAGGGCAGGAGGAAAAGGGGATGACAGAGGATGAGATGATTGAATGGCGTCACCAACCCGATGGACACGGGTTTGGGTGGACTCCTCAGTTGGTGATGGACAGGGAGGCCTGGCGTGCTGCGGTTCATGGGGTCACAAAGAGTCAGACACGACTGAGCGACTGAACTGAACTGAACAGAAGCCAGGTAAGATTTGATAAATATAGGTAAGAATTTGGTCTGTTTATAGAGATTTTATTTTAGAAAGAACTGGCAACTGAAGAAAAACAATTATCTTTTGTTAAGATATTTAAACCTATCATTATTCAATATTAGTTTAAATCCACCTTCATGATTTCAGGTCTTTATTTTCCCTATTGCTGACTGCCTTAACAATATTTTGCTTTTTGAAACCAGTAGTGAAGGTTTAAAACCCATGTAGTATTTTCTTCTCGTAGTCCAAGAAAAAACTTCTTTTTCTCCTTAACTTAGAAATAACTCACCTCAAATCCTTGATCAAGATTTTCACATTTCAGCTCAAGAAACAGTTCAGTTATCTGTGAGAGTTGCCTGCTCCTTAATAATCTCTAAACTAAAACAGCTATTATTCAAGAATTTAGTTTAGTTAAAATTAAAATTTTTACTTGCTTTGTTAAATTTAAAGAAAACCTTTACTGTATTTAATAGATTTGTTTTCCAATTACAGGTACACAGGTGGAAATATTCATATGAAACTTATGCTTCTCATAGTTTATTTTTGTTTCAGCATTTAAAAAATACACTTATTTCTGCAGTTTTGAGCTATAGTCATTGAGTCAACTATTTCCAAAGCCCTCCTAATCTTCTCTTCTTCTATGAGTACTAAAGTGTGTGCTTGAAGGATAAGACTGTGTCTTTGCTGTCTTTGCCTTCCTGGCACTGGGGCAGCAAGTAATTTCATCTCCTGTGTCAATTGCAAATAGATGGCTAGCGACTGCCTAGAGTGATGTATTGAGAATCAATCTGAGGCCATGTCTGACATCAGTGGGAAAGATTGCTCTGTTTGATTAGAAATGCCTGCTATTGCCATGGCCTGGCAAGGAAAGGCTAGCTCTGAGGAAAGGAACTGATATTTGCTCTCCTTGTCTTTGTGCTTAAAGAGGTACCCATAATAGCTTGGCATATACTGAAGGTTTTCTAGATAAGTGGATGAACTTAATTTTATTTGGACAATGCTATGTAGAAAGAAAACTCTGAAGTTACCTTTCATGCCAACCTTCCAAGTTTTCCTTCTGATACATTAAAAGCAACCAGTCCATAACCTACTCCTTCCTTGAATTGGCCAGATAAAATAAAAGGAACCTGGTCTCTTTAAGACTGAACTCCCACAGTGGTCAATAATTTACCATTTACTTTCTACTCAAATTATGTATTAGTCCTTAAATCCTATTTGTGTCCATATGTATATCTAGTGTTAGTCACTCAGTCATGTCCAACTCTTTGTGAACCCATGGATTGTAGTCCACCAGGCTCTTCTGTCCATGGAATTCTCCAGGCAAGAATACTGGAGTGAGTTGTCATTCCCTTCTCCAGAAGATCTTCCCAACCCTGGGATCCAACCTGGGTCTCCTGAAATGCAGGCAGATTCTTTACCATCAAAGCCACCAGGGAAGTCCCAATATCTATCTGAGATAGTGATATTTTTGATGTGGCTCTTAATTTTATTGTGCCTATGTTCATGGTTCAGTTCAGTTTTATTCAGTCCCTCAGTCGTATACAACTCTTTGAGACCCCCATGGATTGCTGCTGCTGCTGCTGCTAAGTAGCATGAGTTGTGTCTGAATCTGTGTGACCTCATAGATGGTAGACCACCAGGCTCCTCTGTTTCTGGGATTTTCCAGGCAAGAACACTGGAGTGGGTTGCCATTCCTTCTCCAATGCATGAAAGTGAAAAGTGAAAATGAAGTCACTCAGTATGTCTGACTCTTTGCGACCCCATGGACTGTAGCCCACCAGGCTCCTCCATCCATGGGATTTCCCAGGCAAGAGTACTAGAGTGGGGTGCCATTGCCTTCTCCACCATGGACTGCAGCACACCAGATTTCCATGTCCATCACCAACTCCTGGAGCTTGCTCAAACTCATGTCCATCAATTCAGTGATGCCATCCAACCATCTCATTCTCTATGTCCCCTTCTCCTCCTGCCCTCAATCTTTCCTAGCATCAGGGTCTTTTCAAATGAGTCAGTTCTTCACATCAGGTGGCCAAAGTATGGGAGTTCCAGCTTTAGATTCAGTCCTTCCAGGGAATATTCAGGACTGATTTCCTTTAGGATTGACAAATTTTATCTCCTGGCTGTTCAAGGAACTCTCAAGAGTCTTCTCCAACACCACAGTTCAAAAGCATCAATTCTTTGGCGCTCAGCTTTCTTTATGGTCCAGCTCTCATATCCGTACATGACTATTGGAAAAACCATAGCTTTGACTAGATGGACCTTTGTGAGCAAAGTAATGTCTCTGCTTTTTAATACGCTATCTAGGTTGATCATAGCTTTTCTTCCAAGGAGCTAGCACCTTTGAATTTCATGCTTGCAGTCACCATCTGCAATGATTTTGGGGCCCAAGAAAAGAAAGCCTGTCACTGTTTCTGTTGTTTCCCCATCTATTTGCCATGAAATGGGCAGTCATGAAGTATGCAGGTCAGGAAGCAACAGTTAGAACTGGACATGGAACAACAGACTGGTTCCCAATAGGAAAAGGAGTACATCAAGGCTATGTATTGTCCCCCTGCTTATTTAACATATATGCAGAGTACATAATGAGAAATGTTGGGCTGTAGGAAGCACAAGCTGAAATCAAGATTGCCAGGAGAAATATCAATAACCTCAGATATGCAGATGACATCACCCTATGGCAGAAAGTGAAGAAGAGCCTCTTGATGAAAGTGAAAGAGGAGAGTAAACAAGTTGGCTTAAAGTTCAACATTCAGAAAACTAAGAAGTTTTTCATGGCATCCGGTCCCATCACTTCATGGCAAATAGATGGGGACTTTATTGTTTTTGGCTCCAGAATCATAACAGATGGTGATTGCAGCCATGAAATTAAAAGATGCTTACTCCTTGGAAGGAAAGTTATGACCAACCTAGACAGCATATTAAAAAACAGAAACATTACTTTGCCAACAAAAGTCCATCTCATCAAGGCTATGGTTTTTCCAGAAGTCATGTATGGAGGTGAGAGTTGGACCATGAAGAAAGCTGAGTGCCAAAGAATTGATGCTTTTGAACTGTGGTGTTGGATAAGACTCTTGAAAGTCCCTTGGACTTCAAGGAGATTCATCCTAAAGGAGATCAGTCCTTAGTATTCATTGGAAGGATGAATGTTGAAGCTGAAACTCCAATACTTTGGTCACCTGATGCGAAGAACTGACTCATTTGAAAAGACCCTGATGCTGGGAAAGATTGAAGGCGGGAGGAGAAGGGGCCAACAGAGGATGAGATGGTTGGCAGCATCACCAACTCAATGGAGATGAGTTTGAGAAGACTCCAGGAGTTGGACTCCAGGAGTTGGACAGGGAGGCCTGGTGTGCTGTGGTCCATGGGGTCATGAAGAGTCGGACACAACTGAGCGACTGAACTGAACTGAACTGATGGGACTGTATGCCATGATCTTTGTTTTCTGAATGTTGAATTTTAAGCCTACATTTTCAGTCTCCTCTTTCACTTTCATGAAGAGGTTCTTTAGTTCCTCTTCACTTTTTGCCATAAGGGTGATGATATCTTCATTTATGAGGTTATTGATATTTCTCCCAGTGATCTTGATTCCAACTTGTGCTTCCTCCAAATTAGCATTTCTCATGATGTACTCTGCATATATGTTAAACAAACAGTGTGACAATATACAACCTAGGTGTACTCCTTTTTCAATTTGGAACCAGTCTGTTGTTCCATGTCTGGTTCTAACTGTTTCTTCTTGATCTGCATACAGATTTCTTAGCAGGCAGGTAAGGTGGTCTAGTATTCCCATTTCTTGAAGAATTTTCCATAGTTCTTTGTGATCCACACAGTCAAAGGCTTTAGAGTAGTCAATGAAGCAGAACTGGATGTTTTTCTGGAATTCTCTTGCTTTTTTGATGATTTAAAAGAAGTTATCAGTTTGATCTCTGGTTCCTCTGCCTTTTCTAAATCAAGCTTGAAATTCTGGAAGTTCATAGTTCACATACTGCTGAAGCCTGGTTTGGAGAATTTTGAGCATTACTTTTCTAGAGTGTTTAGCAGGCAGGTAAGGTGGTCTAGTATTCCCATTTCTTGAAGAATTTTCCATAGTTCTTTGTGATCCACACAGTCAAAGGCTTTAGAGTAGTCAATGAAGCAGAACTGGATGTTTTTCTGGAATTCTCTTGCTTTTTTGATGATTTAAAAGAAGTTATCAGTTTGATCTCTGGTTCCTCTGCCTTTTCTAAATCAAGCTTGAAATTCTGGAAGTTCATAGTTCACATACTGCTGAAGCCTGGTTTGGAGAATTTTGAGCATTACTTTTCTAGAGTGTGAGACAAACACAATTGTGCAGTAGTTTGAGCATTCTTTCCCTTCTCCAGTGGACCACATTCTGTCAGAGAAGGGAAAGACTTCAGTATTCTTGCCTTGAGAACCCCATGAACAGTATGAAAAGGCAAAATGATAGGATACTGAAAGAGGAACTTCCCAGGTCAGTAGGTGCCCAATATGCTACTGGAGATCAGTGGAGAAATAACTCCAGAAAGACTGAAGGGATGGAGCCAAAGCAAAAACAATACCCAGTTATGGATGTGACTGGTGATAGAAGCAAGATCCGATGCTGTAAAGAGCAATATTGCATAGGAACCTGAAATATCAGGTCCATGAATCAAGGCAAATTGGAAGTGGTCAAACAAGAGATGGCAAGAGTGAACATTGATGTTCTAGGAATCAGCGACTAAAATGGACTGGAATGGGTGAATTTAACTCAGATGACCATTATATCTACTACTGCAGTCAAGAATCCTTTAAAAGAAATGGAGTAGCCATCATGGTCAACAAAAGAGTCCAAAATGCAGTACTTGGATGCAATCTCCAAAGTGACAGAATGATCTCTGTTCATTTCCAAGGCAAACCATTCAATATCACAGTAATCCAAGCCTATGCTCCAACCAATAATGCTGAAGAAGCTGAAGTTGAACGGTTTAATGAAGACCTACAAGACCCTTTAGAACTAACNGGCCACCTCAGGAGAAGAGTTGACTCACTGGAAAAGACCCTGATGCTGGGAGAGATTGTGGGCAGGAGGAGAAGGGGTCGACCGAGGATGAGATGGCTGGATGGCATCACGGACTCAATGGACGTGAGTCTGAGTGAACTCTGGGAGTTGGTGACGGACAGGGAGGCCTGGCATGCTGCAATTCATGGGGTCGCAAAGAGTCGGACACGACTGAGCAACTGAACGGAACGGAACAGATTACAGATCCAAATCTATTAATCTTATCTATCTACCAGTCTACAATCTATCTGCTCTTCTCTTTCATCGTCATCACCACCACCACCACTATCATCACCATCAATCTTCTCCAAAATCTATTATCTTCCCCTTTCTCCAAATATTAAATACTAGACAGTTGAAACAACAAATATGGAGTTACACTCCCTCTCACCCACTCTTTGTCATTCTGTTTTGACATCCTTCACTGAGGCAGTGACTAGAGACTGTCCTAACTAAAAGGTGGAATGGCCAAAAGGAAGGAGAAGCTAGTAGAAACAAGTAACATAAAGCAAAAAACTTAAAAATACAGTCTTGCCACCACAATAGTTTCTTTGTTGAGGGTTTTGGAAAAGAGTTATTAATAACTGATGCTAGTAAAAGAAGTAAAGGGTGAAGAAGTAAATTACAAGAAAGAGAAATATACCTATTCTTTTAAGTAGTTTCCATTAGAAATGAATAGACAACAAGCCACAGTTAGAGCATGAAACTGGGTGAGGTCAGAGCTTTAACTTGAGTGAAATTTGCTAAGATTTGATACTGACTGCTCCTGCATGCGTTTCTTCATGAAGCCCTATTTCCTGCCCCTGCACTGTTGCTTTTTCTTGACTCAGCTTCCCAACTGATACTCAGCTCCTCGTATCTTTGGCCAACAGTGCCTCATCCTTTGAATCACTGACTTAATTTTTAGGCCATGCTTAACATTTGCTCTCATTTAACATTTTTTGGTAACTTTCTCAGGTTTCTGGCTTCTGTCCTGCTGTACCTTACTCAAGTAAAATATAAGAAAGTCTTCTAGAAACTTATCCATTCATTCTCAGTGTCCATACCTTTTGATACAAATTAATGGATTATTAATTAATTTGACCAAATTAATGGATTATCAATTAATTTGATCCAAATTAATTATGATTATTTGGAATAGCTGTAAGTGAAGGCATTTTGTTTAAGCTAACCTTCTAGTTATTAGGGAGTGTTTCAATGGTCATCCCAGTTCTACCTCCCTGGAACCAAAAAATGACTCTTCTTTCATTACCCTAACATCCAGCTAGGGTGACTAATCATCCTGGTGTTCATAGGACTCTTCTAGTTTAAGCACTGAACCTTTCACATCCTCAGAAACTACTCAGTCCCAAGCAAAGTGGGACAATATATTTGCCATCGCTCTCTTTTCGTGATCACAAAACCTAGTTAAGGGACTTCTTTTTTTTTCCCTTTACTGTGTTATTTCAATAGCTTCCTAACTGGTCTTCAGTCATTCCTTATTAAAATCTGAATTGCCTTTTACCACCAGTTTAATTTTCCTACGGGGCTGTTTTGGTAATGTCATTGCCTTGTTCAAATACTTTCAATGTCTCCCTTTTGCCCATCAAATGAAACTTAAATGCCTTAGGCTGATATTTGATGTCCTTCATAATCTTTCACCAGCCAACCTTTCTTGTTTTTCTTTTGATGACTCAGAAGTCACTTCAGTATCTTTCAGAGCTTTGCAGTCATTATTATAAACAACTGTACTTTTTTTTTTTTTTTTTTGGAATACTGAAGTGACTCAGTACGAATTTCTAGTTGATAAAAAATGGATAAAGCAGCTCTTTTGTATATCAATTCACATTTCTGTCTTTCCTAAATGTTTATGTGGAATTATAGAGTGGATCTTAAAAGCAAATTTGTTTCTTTATAGGCAATGTTCAGTTTGAAACAGTTGTTACAGCACATAGGCTAGGAAAATAACCATAAAACAATCTGGAAGTTGACAATTTTTTAGTAAGCCATGCTCACTTTTCCAGTCATTCTACTGACAAACACTAAACCTGCACTATAAATTATTATGTTGTTAGTTTCAAGGGGGTTCAATTAGTAATTACAAAGGCTTCTAAATTATGTTTCATGTTTTCTTTTATAGTTAGAAAAAAACCCTGACAGTCCTCAATTGTTTTATTTACTTACCTTCATAGTAATTTTTAATGCCTTAAGAAAATATCCTCAGTGGGCCATAAACAATATCCTTTACATTTCCCTTTGCCTTAACTAATAAGATGGTCTTCTTCACATGGAAGAATAGCCTAGACGTTTCTTCATTTTATTCCAAGCTTCTTTTTTCCCTCTGGAATTTTTCAGGCTGCTTCCCCACCTCACATTTAGTTTTATTGATGAGTTTACCTTTGTCTGTGGAGGGGTTTAGGGCATCTCTATTTATAGCCCTCCAAGCTTGGTCTAAACTCCTGAGGGGTTTTGCCTGTTCATCCGCTGTTGCTTTCCTCCTTGTAAAGACTTTGGAGTAAATCCAGTATTGCCCTTCAAAGCAGGCAAGTGGCTATTAACAGTGCTTGGTACTTGCTAATATACATACTCTCATCCATCATCTCTTTGTCCTTTTATTATTCAGATGCCAACAATTTCAGCACTGGTCTCTGCTGTGACTTTTACTCTATTTTAGGTGCATTTCTCATTAAGAACAAAAATGTGTAAACATCTTATACTTTAGATGAATTGACTTTTAAAATATTCTTAGGTTGGCATTGTCTTTCAAATGAAAATGTCTTAGAGTTATATACACTTTCATTTTTTAGGGCTGCATTATTAGAGTAAGTTTGTATCAGTTACCTACTTATTTTCTACTTTCTTCAGTAATAACAATATATAAATCCCTAGAACTAAATATCATATAATTATGATATGACCTGGAAGACGGGCTTTTGAGTCTGTGATGGCTTTAAAACATGGTCATGAATACTTTGACACTTCTGCCATCAAGAGATGGGGTCTAGGGTCCCTCCTCTAGAATCTGAGTAGGGTTGTGATACTTTGACCAAAGACAAAGATATAAATGATATGACGTGACTGCAAACATTATGCTGTAAAAGACCATGCAGCTTCTATCTTGTTTTCGGGAACACTTGGAGCCTTGACCGCAGTGCTAGATGTCTGATTATCCTGAAGAAGCCACGCTTTGATAATGCTCATACTATATGGAAAGGCCACATTCAGGCATTCAAGTTAATAATCCTCCAGCTAAGTCAGTTTTTTTATTTTGTTTGTTTAAAGATTTATTTGTTTATTTACTTTTGGCTGTGGTGGATCTCTGTTGCTGTGCACAGGCTTTCTCTAGTTTGGCGAGTGGGGGCTACTCTTCCTTGTGGTGAGCAGGCTTCTCATTGCAATAGCTTCTCTTGTTGTAGAGCATGGGCTCTAGGCGCATGTAGTTGCTGTTCTTGGGCTTTAGAATTCTGGGTCAGTAGTTACAGCTCATGAGCCTAGTTGTTCTGCAGCACATGGGATCAGGGATCTGACCAGTGTCGCCTGCATTGCAAGGCAGATTCCTAACCACTGTACCATCAGAGAAGCTCTAAGCCTAGTTTTTGAGTATCCCCTAATAAGGGACCAAGTATGTAACTGGACTGAATTTTCTATATACTTAGTGTTCCCACACATGAATAGTCTTTCCCATTATCAGCATCACTCAACAGAATGGTGCAGTTTTTATTCCCAAGGATGCATCCACAGTGACACATCATAATCACCCCAAATCCATAGTTTACGTCAGGGTTCATGCATGGTGTTATATTTCCTTGGGGTCTGTTTCTTGGCTTTCTAGTTTGTTCTATTGATCTGTCAGTTATTTCTACAATACTGCTCTGTCTTGACTACTGGAGCCTTCCAGTAAGTCCTTTTTTTTTTTAAAAAAAAAGATAAATTGATTTATAATGTTGTGTAAATTTTTACAAGGAGTCTTCAATATGAATATAGCATCAGACCTCCAACTTTGTTGTTCTCTTTCAATGCTGAATTTACTATTCTGGGTCTTTTACCTTCCCATATCTAAATGGATTCCCACTTTCGAATCAGTTTGTTGATATTCATAAAGTAATTTTCTGGGATTTTGATTGGGATTGCATTGACTCTATAGATCTAGTTGGGAAGAGCTGAAATGTTATAACACTGAGTCTTCCTATCCATGACCAAGAAATATTTCTCTATTTACTTATTCTTTGATTTTGTTCATCGAAGTTTTATAGTTCTCATCACTTAGGTCTTGTATGTATTTAGTTAGATTTCATACCTAAGTAATTCTTTTTTGGTGTTTTATATGTATATATATATATGCTATTTATTATAGATGTTTGTTATCCTCCTTAATTAGATATATGATTTGCAGATATTTTCTCCCATTCTGTGGGCTGCCTTTTTTACTCTTTAATTGTGCAATTGTCGCTTTTAAGCAAGTTCAGTTCAGTTCGGGCACTCAGTCGTGTCCGACTCTTTGTGACTTCATGAATCGCAGCACGCCACGCCTCCCTGTGCGTTACCAACTCCCGGAGTTCACTCAGACTCACATCCATCCAGTCAGTGATGCCATCAGCCAGCTCATCCTCTATCGTCCCCTTCTCCTCCTGCCCACAATCCCTCCCAGCATCAGAGTCTTTTCCAATGAGTCAACTCTTTGCATGAGGTGGCCAAAGTACTGGAGTTTCAGCTTTAGCATCATTCCTTCCAAAGAAATCCTAGGGCTGATCTCCTTCAGAATGGACTTGTTGGATCTCCTTGCAGTCCAAGGGACTCTCAAGGGTCTTCTCCAACACCACAGTTCAAAAGCATCAATTCTTCGGCACTCAGCCTTCTTCACAGTCCAACTCTCACATCCATACATGACTACTGGAAAAACCATAGCCTTGACTAGACGGACCTTTGTTGGCAAAGTAATGTTTTTGCTTTTGAATATGCTATCTAGGTTGGTCATAACTTTTCTTCCAAGGAGTAAGCGTCTTTTAATTTCATGGCTGCAATTACCATCTGCAGTGATTTTGGAGCCCCAAAAAAGAAAGTCTGACACTGCTTCCACTGTTTCCCCATCTATTTCCCATGAAGTGATGGGACCGGATGCCATGATCTTCCTTTTCTGAATGTTGAGCTTTAAGCCAACTTTTTCACTCTCCTCTTTCACTTTCATCAAGAGGATTTCAGTTCCTCTTCACTTTCTGCCATAAGGGTGGTGTCATCTGCATATCTGAGGTGATTGATATTTCTCCCGGCAATCTTGATCCCAGCTTGTATTTCTTCCAAGTATCTTGATATATTAATTCAGTTAAAATCAAGTTTTGAAAATGAATCATCATAAATGTAAATATGATAGTAGATTTAAAATCAAATCAGGGATGATTCTCATTTTAAATCAGGCTTCACTTTGAGATTCACAGAATACATGGTTTTGGTGAGACAATCAAGTAAGCAAGGGGATCTTCCCTGCAATGACGACATATTTCCAGGAGCAAAGGATTCAGTTGTTGGGAACTTTTTAGTCAGTGTCAACTCCCAGTGAAATGTACCGTATCCATCAAGTGCACTAGTGGTCCCCTCACTGTAACTCACAGCAGCCACTGCACTGCTTCTTACCCATCGTGTCTTGTAATTTGTTAACTGAAACCTCCTGGAGTAACTGTTGCAGCTCTCGAGGTTAATGCAGTAATTCAGTGTCATAGTTGTTGACCTTATTATTTTGACTTCAGATATTTATGTATAGCAGGATGATCCATTTTTATCTTTTTTTAAGGAGTTTGATTTACTTTCCTTTGGTGTTGCCTTATAATTATGTACCTCAAAGTATATCTTAATTGATCACTTGAAGTTTTCTCTGTTCAGGCATCCATAAATCTTCGTTATGCTTGTTTTAGCACAGACATCTTAAATAAAGATTTATGTTCGGTTCAGACTTCTGGTTAGGGCATAACTTCTCTTTCAGCAAGGTGGAAATCAACATGAGAATTCTATGTGAGATTTTAGAAAAAATAGGAAATTCCTATGGAAGTTTAAAAGTCACTAACCTTTAGGCAAAGTCTTGACCTTTTCACATATGAAATATAGTGAAATAAGTTTACTATACACATTTTGGGGCAACAGTCAACAAAAATTATTACCAGAAATTTAATATTTCATGTATTCCTCTACCTTCTAGAAGCAGCTTGGTAACTGTTTTCCTGAACTTTGAACACTGGATAGATGAAGATGATTTGTAAGTTTGGGATTATAGTTCTTACGTGTATGCAGCTCAGTTCTTCATAGGTTCAACTTAATGCTTTTCTCTGGAACTGTAACATTGTTAAAGATTCATTAACTATGCATTTATCTTGAGAAACGATTAGAAGGTCATCAGAGCACATATCTGTATATCAAAAAGAGAGAAAACTAGAGCTAAGAAATGTGGATCCTAGGTCTGCTCTGTCAGCAGTTATCTCTGTGACCATTGGCAAGTCACTTATATTTTCAAGCTGTCATTTTCCTAATTAATCTCAGCTTATTTAAGCCTCTGACATTTTATTTTCCTATATGTATAAAAATTATATTAAAATGTAGGGAAAGTGCTTTTCCATCTATATGCACACACACAATCTTCCTGTCTTAACTCACCTCAAGTCAATTATTGTCTCTGTCAACTCACCTATTTTAAATAACAATATACAAGCAGTGCTTACTTATTTATGTGTCACACTCAGAGGGCACATCATGATGAATCTATAATGGGTGTAGCGTGGACAGAGTGAATATATTATGGATCCTGTCCCTGACATTCATCAGTTCAGTTAGTTCAGTCGCCGTCATGTCCAATTCTATGACCCCATGAATTGCAGCACGCCAGGCCTCCCTGTCCATCACCAGCTCCCAGAGTTCACTCAGACTCATGTCCATCGAGTCAGTGATGCCATCCAGCTATCTCATCCTCTGTCGTCCCCTTCTCCTCCTGCCACCAATTTCTGATATATATCTGTATTACTCTGGCAGGACATCAAGATAATAGATAAATATATCAAAATAAGACAAAAAAGTAGTAATAGAAAAAAAGAGAAAGTTGTGACTTATACTCCATTTTGATGGGGATATTAATTTCATCATGACAAAGAAGACTGGCAATTCTGTTTTTGTCATTAGTATCTAGATAATATTTGGAAGAAAATGCCCAGGAAGGCCTAAATGTTGAGAATCACTGACATAAGTGGAAAGGTTAAAAAATTAGAATATTTATTCTGGAATGACGAGTCTTAGGGGAAACAGATGACTGTATGCTCATAATCAAAGTGGTGTCATTTAGATTTAGGTGTTAAAACAGATCAGATGGTGAACTTTGGTAAATTCAGTGTAAGTTTCACAGAAATGGAGTTTTATTCAATATGAGGGAAAACTTTCTAACTATTTGAACTGTCTAATAATAGATTGGATTGTCTTGTGAGACAGACCATTTCCATAATGGGAATTGTTCAAGCAGAGGTCGAATCAGTAGACAAAGCTCAAGCCTGCTTTCCAGGCAGATAACTTACATAAGTAAAATGGGTCAGTCAGGGCAAAGGAACTGCATGTATTCCATCTAAAGGTAGCCAGATCTTTGATTTTTTCTATAGAGTCAGGAAATTAGGATTTTTTAATGTAAGTTTTCTAACACGTATATGTCGACTTGAAATTTTTTTAGACACTCTGTGAACTAAACAAGATACACCTGGTTTGAGGACAATCTGATCCATATAGTTGGGTCTCTCAACTCTATTTGTGATACCTAGTAGCTAGCCACAGGTTTAGGTGTTTGGAAGGTCAACACGTGAAAAATCTAAGGGTATCAAGTCCTTGTACTTAAGGAGTAAGTATAACATTACTAATTGATCTATTTTTTGTTTTTTAAAATATTTATTTTTAATTGATTATTGCTTTACAGTATTGATTTGATATCTGTCATATATCAACTTGAATTAACCATATGTGTACATATGTCCCCTCTGTCTTGACTCTCTCTCCCATCTCCCGCCCATTCCCACCCCTCTAGGTTATTACAGAGCCCTAGTTTGAGTTCCCTGAGTCATACAGCAATCCCACTGGCTACCTCTTTACATATGTTAGTGTGTATGCATCCATGCTACTCTCTCCATTTATCTGACCCTCTTCCTCTTCTCCCCCACCCTTGTCCATAAGTGTGTTCTCTCTGTCTGCATCTCCTTGATGCTCTGTGAACAGATTCGTCAGTACCATCCTTCTAGATTCCTCTACATACATTAGTATATGACATTTGTTTTACCCTTTCTGACTTCACTCTGTATTATAGTTTCTAGGTTCATCCACCTCATTAGAACTGACTGAAATGAATTCCTTTTCATGGCTGAGTAGTATTCCATTGCATATATGTACCATAACCTCTTTCCATTCATCTGTCTATGGACATCTAACTTGCTTCCATGTCTTGGTCATTGTAAACAATGCTGCAATGACCATTGTGGGTACATGTTTCTTTTTCAGTTTTGGTGTCTTCAGGGTATATGCCTAGGAGTCATATTGCTGTATTGGTTTTATTCCTAGATTTTTTAAAAAGGAATCTCCATACTGTATCCCATAGTGGCTGTAACAATTTACATTCCAACCAGCAGTGCAGAAGGGTTCCCTTTTCTCCACACCCTCTCCAGAACTTGTTTGTGGATTTTTTGATGATGGCCATTCTGTCTGGTGTGAAGTGATATCTCATTGTAGTTTTGATTTGCGTTTCTCTAATAATGAGTGATGCTGAGCATCTCTTCATGTGTTTACTAGCCATCTATATGTCTTCTTTGGAGAAATAATAATTAATTTATGATGTAAAGTCATTGTATGTACCAAGTTTTATATATGTGTGTGTGTGTGTGTGTGTGTGTTAGTTGCTCAGTCATGTCTGACTCTTTGCAACCCCAAGGACTGTAGCTCACCAGGCTCCCCTGTCCCTGGAATTCTCCAGGCAAGAATACTGAAGTGGGTTGCCATGCCCTCTTCCAGGGGACCTTCATGACCTAAGGATTGAACCAGGGTTTCCCACATTGCATAAATGTGTGTGTGTGCGTGTATGCATAACCAGATAGGACTAAAGATTACCTCTCTCAATAAAATATGTTAACACAAGAAAAAACACAAAGCTACCAACATTCTTATCGTCCATGTTTTCGAAGTCAACTATGTAAAACTAGAATGGGAGGGAGAAAACTTCAAGCAGATTCTATAGATCTGGATAGTGCTTCAGGAAATGAAGCCTGAAGATTCAAGGTCACCAGCTTGGGTTAATATAGCTCATGAATCAGCTCTGGTGTTTTCCTGATTTCTTCATCCTTATGAGGTCCTTTGACTCTGATGTTGGGAGGGATTGGGGGCAGGAGGAGAAGGGGACAACAGAGGATGAGATGGCTGGATGGCATCACTGACTCGATGGACGTGAGTCTGGGTGAACTCCGGGAGCTGGTGATGGACAGGGAGGCCTGGTGTGCTGCGATTCATGGTGTCGCAAAGAGTCAAACACGACTGAGTGACTGAACTGAACTGAACTGATGAGGTCCTTTATTGTTTATAATTCTTTAAATTGTTTTTTAAATATATATATATATATATATATATATATATATATATAGTCCTGCTAGAGCCTTCTCCAAGATTTCCACAAATCTTTAGGGGTTATTTTCTTAGTGCCTCTTTCTGTTCTGGAAACTTCTTCCTCTCACTTAATCCTGCCTCCTGTTGCTTCCCCCAGGCCTGCACCAATCCAAATGTGAATCAGACAGTGGGAAAGCATCAGGACAGGTGCCATGTAAAGATGGGAGGAGAGGAGTGTAGCTGCCACTTAGCTCTAGCCAGTGATTAAGATACAGATATTGCATTACACACAAGGCAGTCTTGTTCATGGAGACTTGGAAGACAATAGAGGGAGATTATATGCAGAATAGTCTATAGATTAATATTGACTATTAGACCTCCCACTGCTTAAAAATTCCCCGGGCTCCCAGTCGAAAATTTGTCATAGGCAATTTTCTTACCAGTTTTTGTCAACAAATTTCTAACATCTTGCCAGTGCCTTCTCTCCTTTCCTCTTCATAGCCTTTTCTGCCCCAACTCCCATAACTCAATTTCATGCTTCTTCATGAAATCCAATTCCTTACTTCTTTGCTCAACTCCCTCTAGTTCTGCCTTTGCCTATCCAAAACTACACTCAATTACTCTAAACAAAGGTTCTATAACTCTTAAGTCTCAGCCTTTCAATCACTTATCATACCAGCAGGATCTTTGAAATGGCTCTTTTTTTCAGATCCTATTCTTCTAAGATCCTATTCTGGGGTATGAGCTACTCCCACTCTGTCCATGTAAGTGAAAAGCAGATATGCACAGGTTTATCTTTCTCCTTGCTCTGAAGTGTTCCTTTTAGATGGCAGGAATATAAAAATACAGCTAGTTTTTCTCTAAACTGTATTTTTTTTCTTTTTGTTTTCAATTGTATGGCAATACAATATTAAATTCTGTCTTACATACACTTTGAAGCACACAGGGATTTTTGTTGCGTAAAGTCTGCTGAGAGTGGATGGTTCAAAGTAAGCCCTGGAAAGACTGGATATGTGGCTGGTAGGAAAAGGCCCCAAGGGGAAACTTCAGCAGCAGACATCATGGGAGAGAAGATGGGGAAAGAGAATACAGACTTCCAGCCCTAGTAGAATAACTGTTGCCAAAATTATTGTAGAGGCTAGAGAAATCCTTCTTTCTCTCCCTATCTTTTTGCTTTAGCCCAAAGTTAGGAGACTCACTCATCCTTTTTACTCCTCCATTTTTTTATTATATAGGTTGATCCAAATTACTATTAGATCCCCAAATCATGGCAAGTTCCCTTTGGCTTGACTCTGTAGTTATTAGACCTTCTTGCACTCAACTGGGCTTTCCTAGTAGTTCAGCGGTAAAGAATTCCCCTGAAGTACAGGATACGCAGAAAATGTGGGTTCGATCCCTGGGTCAGGAAGATCCCCTAGAGAAGGAAATGGCAACCCACTCCAATATTCTTGCTGGGAAAATCCCAAGGAAGGGGAGCCTGGTGGGTTACAGTCCACGGGGTCACAAAGAGTTAGACACGACTGAAGTAACAGCACGCATGCACTCCACTAAAGTGAATTTCTTTTTGGCTCTCTGTCAGTATGCTATAAACCATTCACATTCTTAGTTCTCAAAGGGTGGTTCTCAAAAGCAACACCTGCATCAACTGGGAACTTTCAGTTTCCATTTATTCTGCTGGACAAGCAGTGTGGATTTATCTTTGGTTCAGTGGAGAGACCTTTTGCCCTGTGGGTGTCCTTCTTATAGAGAAATCATGAAAGCAACCATCAGTGAAGGCTAGTTAACCTACTTTGGGAGTAGGCAGTCTGAATTTGGGTACTAGCACTAGAAATTCCAATTCAGAGTCTGTGTTATATAGGATTAAGTTTTGCTTCTTTGTAGAGGCAACATTATAAGGTAGGGAGACACTTAGAGTCAGTTGGATCTGGGTTTCCAGCACAGTTCCGTTTCTTTCAGACTTTGGAAATCTGAAATATCACTCGGGTATTCTAAACCTCAGTTTCCTCATAGTTATTAAAGAAATACAAAATTTATCCTGCAGGCTGTTTTAAGGACTGGCCATTAAAAAAAGTAACTAGCATAGTCTGATTTTAATGTGTTCGTATTTTCTAATTTTGAAAAAGACATCACCCAACATGATGTATATTTACAGTAAGATAAATATGCCAAGCATAAGAACAAACCAAACAAAAGAGATTATGCAGAAAAGAGAAAAAGAAACCATAAGATCACAATATATTTTTTCAGAAATATTTATGGATGATATATTGAGAAAGGAAGGGAGAGAGAGAGAGAGAGAGATAGAGATTGGTTTAATAAATTGGCTCAAGAGATTGTGCAGTGTGGATACCCAGGAAAGAGATGCAGTTTGAGTCCAAAGGTAGTCTGCTGGCAGAATTCTGTCTTCTAGAGAAGTCAGTATTTTTTCTATTAAGGCTTTCAACTGATTGGATGAGGCCTACCTACATTAGAGAGGGTAATTTGCTTTACTCAAACTCTACTGATTTAAACGTGAATCTCACCTAAAAATATCTTCACAGAAACACAAAATAAGTATTAGGTACTATGACCCAGCTAAATTGATATATAAAATTGACCACCACAGTAAGACTACTTTTAAATTCAAGTTTGAGTTTCCTAGTAGTTGAGGGGAAAAAAGGAAAACATGTTTTTTTATTTAGTCCTTTTTTAAGAAAAATAATTTTCTTATAGAAATCATTTTCCCCTATACATTAATTTACAAATAGTAGCTACTTTTACTTCTTCCCAGTTTGACTAAATCAACTTTGTAGATATCTTTGAATTAGGAAACATGCCATCTCCTGCATCCAATCTGTCATCAAATCCTGTGATTTCTAACTCCAGTATTCCTTAGAAGGTATGCACTTCACTCCCCTGTTGCCAGTGCCTTAGTTCAGTCTCTCATTGTTTGTCACATGAACCTCGGCAACATCTTCCAAATTTATCTCTGCTCCTCCTGCTTTGGTCATTTCAAATGCAGTCTGTACATTATCAGCAGGCAGTCCTTTTAGGACAAAATTATTACTTCTTTGTTTAACAATTGTTTCTGATATCCTGATGTATAAAGTCCAGGTCCATATGCACTTTAGTCTTTGCCCATATCAAATTATTTAGAATTCTTAGAATAGGCATTATTTCATACATTTCTGCCTTTGCACATTGCTATTTCCTCTGCTTATAATACTGTCTTCCTTATTAGTCTAGAAAGATACCAATCATTCTTTAAGACTCAACTCAAAGGCCCCCTCTTTGGCGGACTTTACTGACACATGTAAACAAACAGCCACTTCTTTCTCTCTTCCCAAGAGTGATTTAAACATTCTAGTTACATCTCCTTGGATGTTGGAGTCTGAAACTGGGCTGCAGCATAAAAATCACAAAGAGCTACAATTGCTCTTGAAAATCCCTTAAATTGTTCCTCAGGTGGAGTATGTAAGTCTGTGCTCATGCCACAGTAGAGACTGACAAGCTGTTACTCAGTGAGTCCTGCAGTGTCTTTTTCTCAGATGTTGGAGTAGTATGCATTTTCATTAATGAAGTACAGTAAAGCAGGTGGCTTGTATTTAGCTTATATTCCATGATATGTCTATGTATAGAAAGTATCTTTAAAACTAGATTTGTAAACTATTTTTAAATCCTCACACTGAGTGGCCGGAGAAGGCACTGGCGAACCACTCCGATCCTCTTGCCTGGAAAATCCCATGGATGGAGGAGCCTGGTGGGCTGCAGTCCATGGGGTTGTGAAGATCGGACACGACTGACTTCTCTTTCATTTTTCACTTTCATGCACTGGAGAAGGAAATGGCAACCCACTCCAGTGTTCTTGCCTGGAGAATCCCAGGGACGGAGGAGCCTGGTGGGCTGCCGGCTATGGGGTCGCACAGAGTTGGACACGACTGAAGCGACTTAGCAGCAGCAGCAGCAGCACAGTGAGTGGCACACATTAGCTGAACTGAGGCTGACTGGGAAAACCACTGACCACCACTTTCTGTCCCATGCACACACTAGGGTATGTGCTCCTTGAAATGAACACGGTGCAGAATTACCTGCATAGTTTACATTATTACTTTCCGTTTTCTTTCTTTTGTTTCTCTTTCTTTCTCCCTCTCTTGTACCATGCTTCCATAGTTTAATGCAATCAGGGTAAATGATTATACTCTACTGTGTGTAACTTGATTGTACTCTATTAATCTAAGTATAGCACTCAATCACATTGTGATGCATTTTAAACCTTCTTTTACTCCTCAGTTCATACCACAGTGGAAGCTGCATGAAGGCAGACCTATATTTTTCATTTCTGTTTCCTTTCCTAATACACATTAGGACTTCAGTGGCCATTGCGTCTGCAATTCCCTTCAGCTTTGGTTATGAACTTTGTGTGTGGTGAGGTGGAAATTTAACATCTCTGGCCATTTTTGATCAGGTTCCACACAGGGTTAAAACTAGTCTACTTGATATGCTTGTGAAAAATAATAGGGGACAGTCAAATTACTGCATAAATGCTAAATAATAAAGTGACAAGCACAGTATGTCAGGGGACGCATGGTAATGCAACTATGTCTGTAAAACATTTACTGTATTTTGTCTCTAAAATGTACAACAACAACCACCTACCAAATGGCGGCATCTGTGCTTATTTCCTCCCTGGTCCTCGATATTTGGAATCTTTTCAATGTTCATTGCCCAAAAATGCAATAAATATTTTTACTTTGGTACATTCTTATTTTAACATTGGAATTGGTACCAGCCAGAATTGTGGGGTTACTCACTCATGTGACTTTCCTCCTACCACCATTCAATGTGTTTATAAGTGAAAACTGATAAAATGAGCATTGAAGGCTGGGAAGAGGCAGCACAAAATGAATTCTGAAGGTTAAGTGTGAAAGGCCCAAGAGGGCTCTGTTTATAGGCAACTTTGTAAAACTGGTGCTTGGGGTAGGAGGAAGCAATAGTAGGTGTCTGGAAACAGATTCTGCAGGAAAGGCTGAAGGTTGCAGAGTTATATGGGTTGGGAGAGGAATGAATACATAATATAGAGATCAGAATGTTCCTTATTTATCACATCCTAGGAATGACTCTAATCATAGGACCTTGAAAATCTTTAATATTTCACAAGGCATAACAGGGCATGATTTGGTATTGTCAAACTCAAATTTATGAATTGGAGATATTGTTTAGCTTAGGGTATTATTAGATTATAGATTTATTAACTAATTGGCTTGTCAAGTTCCTAAAGGCAGAAAAATGTGTAGGAAACAAACAAACCAGACTAAATCAAAAGCCATCAGTATGTTACTTAACACATGTTTAGCCAGCCATTGGAGGGAATCTATATCTGCTTGTGGTATCAAGAAGATTCCTTCTCTTCTAAGGAAACTATAGATAGTGTAAGTCATCTGAGTCTCTTTTCTCATTTGCTGTTTGTAAGTTTAGAAGTAAATATGGGATCCAACTGTAGCCAGTATAATATTTTGCAGGATGATAAACATATTTTAGTCAATCCCTGGCTTCATCTTATATCTTGCTTATACATCTTATGTCTACATCTTATGCTCTTTTTCCCTTTCACTTTTAATTTATGTTCTATAAGTTTATATTCTCTAGAAAGCGTCTTTAAATACTTTCTCAGATAAGGAAGGGACGGCATATAATTCATTACATAATTATAACAAATCCCATTAGTATACATTGCTAGGTACCAAGAATCAATAGAATTACTCCTGTTCTCAAGAAGTTTACAACCAAGTGACAGACTTTATTTAGAACTGTGCCCTAAATGAAGAATCTTTTTAAATACAAGTTTTAGAAGTAGAGAAATATGAGCATGCTCAACAGGAGGAGGAATACTTGATTCCATGGTTAACTTTGTAGTTCTACTGTTGGCTTTGTGTGGCCTCAGGCAAGATGGATAAGCCTCTCCAAGCATCAATATTTTATTAAGAAAAGGTGGATTCATCTTGGGACAGTCAAACACTCGGATAAAGGGATGAGAAGCATGGCCTGTGTTATATTGTTATATAACATTTGATGATAGTATCACCACCACAAGACTAGCAGGAAAAAAATGTCAATTTAAATCACATACAAAAAGGAAAAGATGTGTTTCAAGTGAAATTCAGCAGATTTTCAAAAAGAAAGTGCCCTACCATGGAGGCTACAGGTATGATAAGTGCTGTTTTCATTTTAAGCTTCTATTTTCAGCAGTTTGAGACAAATATTTGGAATTGTGGTGTTAGTGTAAGAAAATATTGTATTTTTGGAAAAAAAATACAAACATAAGCTTATCTAGGGTTTTAAGGCTAGAAAAGAAGGACACTGAAGAGAGTAAAACTGGAGAAGATCTTCACGGGTTACTTTTAAGTAAACTTTAGAGCAATGAAAAAATACCTGACATTTGCATCAACATTTTCTCAAATATTTCTTATTTTTAGTTTATTAATTTTTATTCTGTCTTTAATAGATATGATATGAAGCTTGTAACAGAGTGCATTACTTTGTGGAAAATGCTGGCAAAAGTATTTTGGGAGAGAGGGAGAAGAAAGGTATAGAAGTAGGCAGGTAAAATTATTATATTTAGGCTTACTGATTTTCTGGAAAACCGTGGGCCAGAGATGATAGAACGTAGCTGGCTCTGGATTCAGATACACCTGGGTGGATCCCAGTTTACTTTGTGACACTGGACAAGCCCTTAATTTCTCTTGTCCTTGGCCCCTTATACTCCTTGCATATAATGGGCATGACAGTAGCCTTGTGGAAGAATTGTCTTCCCTAGTGACTCAGATGGTGAAGAATCTGCCTGCAGAGTGGGAGACTGAGTTTGATCCCTGGATTGGGAAGATCCTCTGGAGAAGAGAATGACAACCCACTCCAGTATCCTTGTTTGAAGAATTCCATGGACAGAGGAGCCTGGCAGGCTATAGTCCATGGCATCACAGAGTTGGGCATGACTGAGCGATGAGCACTTTCACTTTGTGAAAGAATAAAAATGTGTACCAAGTTTCTAGCTCAGTGCCAGGCATGAATGGAGGCTCAATAGATGCCAATCAACAGGACAGGGACGAATCATCCGAAATCTCTTTAATTCCTTTGACCTATTTGGGAGAGGAACAGAAATAGTGGCTTTGCTCTGTTATTTTGCTCCATTTGTGGGTAGAAGATTACTTTAGATAAACTAATTTAATTGTCTTTAAACTACTGCATAAGGCCCATCTTTCTCCAGTTTTAACAAAGTGGCTCCCTCCAGGTTTTCATTTGCCATTGAAATATGCCTTGATCAAGAGCTAGCTTCCAGGAGGTCTGGGATTATGTGGCTTCCTTATTCATTTTCAGAGGGCAGGGACCATGTTTTACAAAAATTTATAGTAGCCAACACAACAAAATGCTAATTTTTACTTTTTCTTTGAGACATAACTTTTCCGATGTTACCATGTCAGGGCACCCAAAGACTAGCTTGATCTCTTACTCCTCTTTTGCTTTTACTTCTGGAACTACTTGCCACTGGTGACTAGCAAAGCAAATCAACACTTCTTGAACATATACTCTGTGCAAAGCATCTTGCTTGGTCCATTGCACATGAAGGGGGAAAAGCTTAGCTCCCAACCTCAGGTATATAATAAATGGGAATTTTCTTGATTTTTCTATAATCAAATTTAATCTCATTTTTGAACCTCCAGTTCACTAAATCATACCCACTTAATCAAATTGGGGTTCTTTTTTCCTCCAGATTCTATGTGTTGTTAGGAGTTGGAACAAATTCCTGGGCTCTTCATTTACCAGTGCTAACATCTGCTGAAATGTCTTTATACAGATCTGGTCCTGAGAGTTTGGTCTTTACTTTTACTAATTGGACTTCTCTCATTCCTTCTTGTAAAACCTTTGAGTTCAAGTTCATTCCCAGACTGTCAGGACATATTCAACTGCTCCTCTACTCCTCCTGGGAAGGAGTTCTGCTTCTATGGGCATCTCAGCTACCTGGACTCCTTTCTCTGCTGCCATCCAGTCCTCAGGAGCCTGCCAGGAAAGGCTTCAGTTCAGCTCAGTTGCTCAGTCATGTCTGACTCATTGCAACCCCATGAACTGCAGCACGCCAGGCCTCCCTGTCCATCACCAACTCCCGGAGTTCACCCAAACTCAGGTCCATCAAGTTGGTGATGCCATCCAGCCATCTCATCCTCTGTCGTCCCCTTCTCCTCCTGTTCCCAGTCCCTCCCAGCATCAGAGTCTTTTCCAATGAGTCAGCTCATCTCATGAGGTGGCCAAAGTACTGGAGTTTCAGCTTTAGCATCATTCCTTCCAAAGAAATCCCAGGGTTGATCTCCTTCAGAATGGACTGGTTGTATCTCTTTGCAGTCCAAGGGACTCTCAAGAGTCTTCTCCAACACCACAGTTCAAAAAGCATCAATTCTTCATGAAAATGCTCAGCTTTCTTTATAGTCCAACCCTCACATCCATACATGACTATTGGAAAAACCGTAGCCTTGACTAGACGGACCTTAGTCAGCAAAGTAATGTCTCTGCTTTTGAATATGCTGTCTAGGTTGGTCATAACTTTTCTTCCAAGGAGTAAGCATCTTTTAATTTCATGGCTGCGGTCACCATCTTAATTAAATCTATTTGTGAGGAAACTGAGTCTCAAAGAAGCTTAGGAACTTACCAATTGCCATATATTTCACAAGTAGAGGAGCATATTTTTCAAAGCAAAGCTCAACTGGCTTTATAATTAGAGTTCCTTTTGCTATGCTGTGCTAAGTCTCCTCAGTTGTGTCTGACTCTTTGCAACCCTATAACCTGTAGCCCACCAGGCTCCTGTGTATATGGGATTCTCCAGGCAAGAATACTGGAGTGGGTTGCCACCTCCGAGAATCTTCTGGACCCAGGGATTGGGTCAAACCTGTCTTTCGCGTCTCCTGCATTGACAGTTGGGTTCCTTACCACTAGCACCAGCTGGGAGGTGTTAAAGTGTTAGGCCCTTTCAATTCTCATGCTAAAATCTATCATTGAATACCGACTTTCAATAACTCATAATTTTAAATTAAGTGTCACTCTGGAAAATAAAGACCAAAGTTTGAAGGTAATGTTTTTCAAAATACAATCTACATCAAGATTACCTAGAGTGCTTATTAAAAATGCCTGTTCTTGGGCCCAATCACAGCCCTACAGAATCAGTATCTCTAGGAGCTAGAACATGGAATCTGTATTACTAATAAGCTCACCTCATACTTATTATTCATGCCAAAATTTGCAAACCATTGCTTTAATATGTATAAACAAGTTTATTTTGATCTTGGTAAACAGGCAGAAAGGTGTGAAATATGAGGTACTACAGTTTTTGAGTCACTTTATCAGACCAGCTAACTACTGAAAACTTTGGAGATGGAGGAATGACCTTGATTCTGAGTAAAAAAAAACAACAACGAAGAAAACAGAGAAACAAAAGATGGGTTCCTGAGACAAATTCCTCTCCTTCTGGTTTTGCCTGCAGGCAACGCCGTACAAGTGTGTATGAGCTGGTGAAAAAGCTTATTTGGAATTTAAACCCAAAGAAACTTCTGGGTTAAGAACTATATTCCCAAATGAAATAACTCCGTTATTATTTTTAATTCCCCTTGCCCGAATACCCCAAGGCATTAAAGCTGCTTGATATAGCAGTCTAGGTGTTAGTGCACTTTCAGAACCAAAGCAGCTTTTCTATTTTATTCTTCACATTGCAGTAAAAATGTGTTAGATGGGTTGAATGTCTGGTTTCAAAATTTCAGAAATTTGCACCTAAATTGCACCTGTAAAATATGTCCTCACACATGCAAGTGAGTCATTTTACTTGCAAATTATTGTTTTGCATATGCAATTACTTGCTTGCATCTGGATATACATTTTGTGGGAAATTAAGTGTTTATGTTAGAAAATTAGATCACTAATTTTATGTTCATTTATATAAAACTTAGAACTTAAACTTCCAGAAATTTGTTAAGGCAGAAAGATCAGCATGTGCTGCATATGGCCTAAACAGGGTGTGGGGGAGCATTGTTTTACCCAGTCATTTGTTAATTTGACAAGTGTTTCCTAAATGCTATTGTGGGTCACTTGTTGTTCTAGACTGCTGAGGTTACAAAGATAAACTGAGGGCCTCACCTTCCAGAACACCGATATTAACATTGTGTCCAGTTGGGTTTAGAGAGACTAGCAATTTGTTAGTATATTGTTTAATAACTTCAAAACAAGGAATTTCCATTATGTGTAATCATCTAAATCTCAAGTTATTTCCCAGCATGTGCTATGGTGAGTTGAAAAAATGACAATTGTCATTTATTCCTCACTATGTTTAGCTGATGGGGTGAGTAATAAAAAAGAAAAACCATTTCAGAATCTATTTTGCTTGCTTTCTAGTTCATGAAATCATTATGATAGTTTTTATGTTTTCTGTGGGATTGTTGGACTCTTCAGTTCAGTTCAGTTTCTCAGTGGTGTCTGACTGTTTGCGACCCCATGAATTGCAGCACGCCAGGCCTCCCTGTCCATCATCAACTCCTGGAGTTTACTCAAGCTCATGTCCATCGAGTTGGTGATACCATCCAGCCATCCTCTGTTGTCCCCTTCTCCTCCTTCCCTCAATCTCTCCCAGCATCAGGGTCTTTTCCGATGAGCCAACTCTTCGCATGAGGTGGCCAAAGTATTCAGCTTTAGCATCAGTCTTTCCAATGAACATCCAGGACTGATCTTCTTTAGAATGGACTGGTTGGGTCTCCTTGCAGTCCAAGGGACTCTCAAGGGTCTTCTTCAACACCACAGTTCAAAAGCATCAATTCTTTGGTGCTCAGCTTTCTTCACAGTCCAACCCTCACATCCATACATGACCACTGGAAATACTATAGCCTTGACTAGACGGACTTTTGTTGGCAAAGTATGTCTCTGCTTTTGAATATGCTATCTAGGTTGGTCATAACTTTCCTTCCAAGGAGTAAGTGTCTTTTAATTTCATGGTTGCAATCGCCATCTGCTATTGGACTCTACAACAGACCATATATGGATAACTCATAAAAGCATGATTTGGTTAAAATTAAAGGTTGAGAATAATCTGAATGCACCCCCTTCTTATGGGTTGATATACCTTTGAGACAGCTACTCTTAGGTTTCTGCACTTTTCTCTGGGTATAAAACTATACCCAGAGAACTATTTTAAAGGACTTAGTTTGTTGGAAAACTGACTTCAAGAGTGGAGAGATATTATTTTGTCACTTCACAAATAAAATTATATTGATACACATGCATACATATATGCATCTTATTTCTATAAAATCTATATAAAGATAAAAATCTATAGAAAGATAGTGGTCTGTAAAATACATTCAAATGTCTCAGAATTTAATTAATAATAAGTTTACATATATATTGAGCTGAAAGAACATTGAAAATATTTTGGTTCAATTACTTTATTTGACAAATGAGTAAAACTATGGCTTGGGAAGATTAAATGGCTTTTAAAGATCATATAGAAGCTAGAATAAAAACTAAGATTTGTTACATCGGCTTTTATTATTTAAAACACAAAAACCTTTTGTGAAGAAATGTAATAGGAGCCAACTAACATTATTTTTGCACTTGTTGTTAAGTCATGTTCGACTCTTTTTTGACCCCATTAACTATAGTCCACCAGGCTCCTCTATCTGTGGGATTTCCCAGGCAAGAATACTGGAGTGGGTTGCCATTTCCTTCTCCAGGGGATCTTCCTGATCCAGGGATCTAACGCACATCTCCTTCCTGGCAGGTGGATCTTTTACCACTGAGCCACCTGAGAAGAACTGCCCATAATGTGGACCCTCTTTAGATAAAGGCGGGAGGAAGACAAAATTTACATGAAATCAGAGAAGAGTCAGGAAAGCAGGAGAAGTCCATCCTGTTTCTGTTAATAAACTAGTGGTCTTTCTAGAAGCACAAAGCCTGATACCCCTCAAAGGCCAATAAAGAAGAGGTGCAGGAATGGTCAGGGAAGAAATAGGGAGAGAGACATCTGGGCAAGTTACATAAACACACACTGTCTTTTTTCATTTGTTTGCTTTGATTAGAGTCCCAACAGGTATTTAAGTGTCAAGTAAAAATTAAGAAAATTACAAGAAGGTTTATTTACACAGGATCCAATTACAGAAGGGTGATCTTGATAGAACTACAAATGAGAAGAGGTTAGTAATCATGAAGCTGCCTCTAGACCTGAGGGGATGAGGAGAGAGAGTGGTTACTAGAATTCCAGAAGGAGAAAATTGTCCAGAAAAGGCTGTCTTGAGAGCAACAAGGACTTGCAGTAGAGCAACACAGTCAGCCTGAGGTGAGGAAAGTAGTTCTGTAATATCAGGGAATAAATACCCTGATATTATTCTCTACTCACCTCTTCTTTCTTGCTATTGCGCCCATTGCCTAATTCTAAATGGAAGTTAGACAGCAAGGAAGTCAGTAGATATACTCTATCAGTGAGGAAGAAGCAAGGCAAAATGTGGGCAGAGATTGGAGAGGCAAACAGATGATGCAAGGTATATTCCTGGAAAGTATTAAGCACTCTTTCAAGGATATATTGACATCGTGTGTCCAACTCTTTGGAACCCCATGGACTGTAGTCTGCCAGGCTCCTCTATTCATTGGATTCTCCAGGCAAGAATACTGGAGTGGGTTGCCATTTCCTCCTCCAGGAGATTTTCCCAACCTAGGAACTGAACCCAAGTCTCTTGCCTCTCTGCATTAGCAGGCGGATTCTTTACCACTCTACCACCTGGGAAGCCCATGTATTGATATTACAAGATAACATAAGTTAAACTATCATGAAAGAAAGAAAAGAAATGATGTCATTGAGACCAAAGACTTATTTATACAACTGCTCAAATAAGATGGAAATTTATCTCTCATATAATAGTTCTAGAGATAATGGTGATGGAGTGCTTAGTTGCTCAGTTGTGTCTGACTTGTGCGACGCCATGGGCTGTAGCCCAGCAGGCCCCTCTGTCCGTGGGGATTTTCCAAGCAAGAATACTGGAGTGGGTTGCCATGCCCTCCTCCAGGGGATCTTTCTAACCCAGGGATTGAACATGTCTCCTGCATTACAGATAGAATCTTTACTGTCTGAGCTACCAGAGAAGCCCAATGGTGAAAGAGAGCAGGTAGCAGCTCTGTCCCATGAGGGTATCCACTGACTCAGATTCATTCTCTCTTTCTGCACTGTTCAACAGCACTCTGTTTGCCTTTGAATCCACAGAAAGGTCAAATTCTGTGGAAGGTAAGTGGTTTCCTCTTAAGGAAGTGACTAAGACATGGCACACATCACTCTGTGTAGGATTCTCAGATTCTCTCAGTGTTAGACCCCTCTGTGACTCTTGGTTGTTTGGTTCACCTTGAGCCACCAGTGGCTGAGTGGACTCTGGTGGAGTAGTTGTGCCCTTTGGCCTGATCAGTCTTTTGCTCTGGAAAAGCTGGGCTTTCTACTTGGCCCCCATAGGGGAGTTCTATGCATTGAACAGATGCAACTTTGTTGCATCAAGTGACTAGCTGTGTGTCACTGAAATATCATGTGACATCTTGCATGCCTCACTTCCTCTTATCCTCATCCTTGACCCCCTGACTTTACAACTCTCCAAAAAGCATTCTTGCTTCATCCTTGCTTCAGGCTTTGTGTTCTTGGGATCCTAGGATAAGACATACCTATTCACATCTAGCTGATCAGTCCTATTCCATGATGAAACTTGAAATAGGAATTTCTTTGAATATAAAAAATGAGAGAAACACAGTTTATGCCAAAAGGAAACAAAATTAAGCCAGAATAAAATCAACAAATAAACTAAGACACAATAAAATGCATAATATTACCCTTTACACAAATAGAACTACAGTTTGGTTTTAACTTGCATAGAAGCTGGCATGAAAAAGAAAACATTGTTCATTCCTATGTTCATGGTATTTGGGAGAGAGAGAAAACAAACTTGAATCCTTAGAGAATTCTAAATTCTTAATATGAGGCTTAATAAAAGTTTCTTTTTGAGTCCTGTATCTGTTACTATCAGAAGTCAATAAAAAACATCCAGGTAATAATGACTTCATAATAAAGATATTTGATTATCTCACTTAATAAAAAATCTGGAGGGAAGCATCTTAAGGTTTATTTGACGACCTTTCAATATCATTAAGAATCCAAATTCTTTTCACCCTTAATTTTCTCCCATCCTCAGTATATTGTCTTTGATCTTTTAGCTTGTCTTTCTTGGTGACAAGGACCAAAGATAGAAAGTATGGAAGGAAATGTAGGTCAAGAAAGGAGTCTCCTTTCATGTCTCTCAGATTTTATTGGGATAAGGGAAGATATTTCCTAAAGTCCTCCGCCCAAGTTTCCAATTATGTCACACTGGCCAGAATTGGATAATCATGGCCACTGGAACCTGCAAGAGAGGCAGGGATGGCCTTCTCTGAACCTGGAAAACTGGCATAGGGAAAAGAGTTGAGAAAGGCTGATAGAGAGTCAGCGAACAGTGCTTTTATGGGTTCTCACAAAGAACGACTGTGACATAATGAATAATATCCTAGAGAACAAGTTTCACTAAGCATGGCCCTATTCTCTATGGTTGTATCTTAAGTGCTTTCCATTTTTACTGATAGCATTATACTACCATATGACACATGCAAATAATTCCTCATGGTTGGGACAGATAGGATGAAATGGGTACAGCCTGGCTACACAGGCAGCTGATCTGACTTGCACATTTTAGAATATAGGATATCATGTTTGGGCTGAATGTTCTGAAAATATGTCCCTGAATCTTCTCTCTCTCAACTACATGTTCAAGGTATAGAATCTTCCTGCAATGCAGGAGATGTGGGTGCAATCTCTGGGCTAAGAAGACCCCTTGCAGGAGGTCATAGCAACCTACTCCAGTATTCTTGCCTAAAGAATCCCACGGACAGGGGAGCCTGGCAGGCTATGGTCCCCGGGGTCACAAAAAGTTGGACAAGACTGAAGTGATGAGTATGCATGCACATAAGGCTAATTTATGCAGAACTGAGTTTTAGATTGTGCTCCATGGAAAATGCCTGGGAATGACTCCATGATTTTGCCAATTGTATACTGGCCTAGCTATACGTTAGGAGTAAAGTTGGACTGTGAAGAAGGCTGAGCGCTGAAGAATTGATGCTTTTGAACTGTGGTATTGGAGAAGACTCCTGAGAGTCCCTTGGACTGCAAGGAGATCCAACCAGTCCATTCTGAAGGAGATCAGCCCTGGGATTTCTTTGGAAGGAATGATGCTAAAGCTGAAGCTCCAGTACTTTGGCCACCTCATGGGAAGAGCTGACTCATTGGAAAAGACCCTGATGCTGGGAGGGATTGAGGGTAGGAGGAGAAGGGGATGACCGAGGATGAGATGGCTGGATGGCATCCCTGACTTGATGGACGTGAATCTGAGTGAACTCTGGGAGTTGGTGATGGACAGGGAGGCCTGGTGTGCTTCGATTCATGGGGTCGCAAAGAGTCGGACACGACTGAGTGACTGAGCTGAACTGAACTGAACTAAAGTTACCTGTCTTTGGAAAAAACCCAAGATACCTAATGGGAAATATAGGCACGTTATTTCTGCTTGGATATAGACTTACCAGGGGGCCAGAATTCTGCTCAGAAAATTGTTTTGAATTAGTTTCTGTGTCTGCAAAAATGGGCAATAAAGGCATCCAAGATATACTCCATATTGTACTGCAGGCATAATTATATCTGAAGAATTTTAGGGCAGGTGAAATCATATTTGCCTGGACAAAAGTAAAATATTCAAAAAATATTCATAAAATGCTAAGTTTTCAGTTGTGTCATTTCCTGGTTATACCTTCTAAGATATACTGTTAGTGAATATGCACCAAAATAGCTAAATGAGGTAATTCGTTGTACGAGGTTGTTATTTATATACCAATTAAAAGTAATAGAGTGGTTTCCAAAAATAAGTTCTTTCATTTTAGAATAATTTCTCTGTGCTTCTTTTTGGCAATAATCCGCAAGTAGATTGTTGATTCGGGCCACTACTAGTATGAAATCATAAAACTATGCCATCTTTATATAATAGAATCTTTGTCTTTTCTTACTAAAGGTAAAATGAGCTAACGTTTATCAGTTACCTACTTAAGTATCTCAACACCAGTGAAGTAGACATTATGTTCAAAATGTTAAGTGACTTACAAAAGTTGTGTCTAAGTTTTACAGCTGAAAGTGATGGACCTAGAACAACAGACAGGCTTGAATCTAGTGAGTGCAAAAGTGAACTAGGATCACTAGGACATGAGAATGGGAACTGTCCAGAATCTCAGCTGGGCATAGACCCATGATCTCTGAGTTCAAGATACTATAGCAGGAGAGGTACAAAGTGTCTATCTTTTTCTCATACAGTGTCTATTTCATGAGACAAACCCGAGCAGAGTCATCAGCTGAAGCCTTTACAAGTATTTTCACAATCCAGCTCCATCTGGTAAATGAAATTCCCACTCACATTCCAGCACTTGATTGCTGGTGTTATTGTTATTTTTCACCTTTTTCTTGTTTTTAAATGTGCCCCAGTGAAAAGCTGGATAAGACTATGTCAGGCACTGGTAATTAGAAACAGTTTTTAAATTAGAAGTCTTATTTCGTGGGATTTTTAAAGTGCACTTTTATTTACTTTTTCCTATAGTCTTAAATTCTTATCTGTGTCTTCTAAGGCTGTAATTCTAGTTTTATGTCTTATGTTAGCGTTCAGAACCCCTTCTCCCCCCACACACTTCACAGATAGCACAGACACAGCTCACATGTACACGCTGTCATACACCATGCGTACACATGATCACACACAGCTGCTTTCTTTTTCATACCTGCAGCAGTCATACACAATTGGGCAGGAATTAGTGGCACGAAATGGCTCTTAGAGGTGTAGTCTTTTGAAGTCAAATATCAGAAGTGAGAGAGGAACATGGAAAGCTATACTAGCAGTGCCTATGGAGAACTGAAGTTTTTCAAGACTTTCATCCATGCAGGATATCAGAGACATAGACCTTCTGAGTTCAGTATTCACCCTCTGTTAGGCCATACAGTTCAATGGACAGTGATATTTTGCGATTAGAATTGCCTGGTCTTAGCAACTTCTCCCCCCAACAGCTCAGAGGTCACTAGGTATCTACCCTAGATCATTCAAATAAAGACTCTTCTCTGTCTCTCTCCATATAAGATTTATTTCTGTTCAGAGTAGATGGTGAGCATTAACAGGTACAACCAAGGAACATGTGTGAAAGCACATCCTGAACTTAGGCTGACAAGAATTGAAGAAGAACAGAGCCCCAGGATAAAGTGAATTGGGAAGGATTCAAGTTAAAAAGGCACAATATCTCAGATTTACAATAGAAAGAAAGAAAGAAAAAAAATATATATATATAAAAGATGGAAGAGAACACAGGTAATTTGAAAGCCTGAGGACAAAAGCATGATCTCTTTATTTCCCCAATTAATAGTTTCTAGAGTTATTTCAGGTTTTACCACCCCATAAGATTGTCTCATATATCTGAAGCAAAGCTGTGTTTTTCCTTATTTTGAAATATTTCCCTTTATATTCCCCAAGACTTACTGAACGAGTTTTCACTTTGTTGATGAAAGCTGTACATCCAATAATCTAGCAGACAGCAGTGATAGTCTTGAAGCAAAATTATGGTGGAATAATTAAATCTAATTTAGAATACCACATGATGCTTTGTATATGGTGATGATGATTTGGTAAACTGATATTGAAAAGCTGAATAACACAATTTTCAACAATAATTTTACATTTCAAATTATTTTATTTGGATTCTCAGGGCAAGCGTGTTACTGCTGCTGCTGCTGCTAAGTCGCTTAAGTCGTGTCCAATTCTGTGTGACCCCATAGACGGCAGCCTGCCAGGCTCCCCCGTCCCTGGGATTCTCCAGGCAAGAATACTGGAGTGGGTTGCCATTTCCTTCTCCAATGCATGAAAGTGAAAAGTGAAAGTGAAGTCGCTCAGTTGTGTCCGACTCTTAGCGACCCCATGGACTGCAGTCCACCAGGCTCTCTATCCATGGGATTTTCCAGTCAAGAGTACTGGAGTGGGGTGCCATTGCCTTCTCTGCAAGTGTGTTAAGAGAGTGCTAAAACAATACAAAGTTAGTGCAAATGTGTTGGAATAATAAAAAGTACTGAGTACATTGTCGAAATATTTTTTTTGATCTCTTAACAAAAAGGTAAAAAAATATATCATCTTTTCTCTTAAAAGGACACTAATAAAGTCATGGAACCAGATAGAAGTTGTCTAAGTTCTAGTTTAAAATGGTAGGTCTGGGTACAGTGATGAAATAGGATTTAATTCTGCCTAGAAGATAGGGTAGTGAAAAGTGCTTTGTAGATGAGATAAAATTTGAACTAGACCTTAGAAGATAGTCAGTACTGGGACTTCTATCTAGTTATGGTGAACTAAGTAATTTAAACCAATCTTTCCTGTAAGAAGGGACTTCCCTGGTGGCTCAGATGGTAAAGAATCTTCCTGCAATGTGGAAGACCTGTGTTTGATCCCTGGATTGGGAAGATCTCCCAGAGATGAGAATGGCAACCTACTCCAGTATTCTGGCCTGGAGAATTCCATGGACAGAGAGGTCTGGCAGGCTACAGTCCATGGGGTGGCATGGGGTCACAAAGAGTTGGACACGACTGGGTGACTAACATTTCCCTTTAAGGACAATTTCAAAAGCCTCTCAAAATCTTTTAAAAGAAATCCTTAAATAAATCAAGATGTTTGATGAAGACTTATCAAGTAGGATCTAAGAGGATAAGGGGATGAGCATCACCTTTGACAGTCCTCAGGCTCTTGGTCCAGGGACCAAGGGCATGATAATTCCTTATCTTAGGGTAGGAAGCCCAGTAGGCTGCACCCTAGGAGTAAAGGTGAACCAATAAGCTGCTTCTGGATTTGTATAAAGATGATCCGAGTGTTAATGCATATTATAACTTGGCAGATACAATAACACATCCTCTCTGGAGAAAGATAACATCATCCTAGTTCTCAAATAATTTCTATAAACAATTTCTGTATAAAAAATCAATACAAAATAAAAAAATGATTAGGCATTAAAGAAGATAAAATAGCATGAAAAAAACCTATAATACATAACAGATGAAAGAAACAGTCTACAAGGTTATTAGGTATAGACTTTAAAATAACAATGCTTACTAAATCAAAGGAGACAAAGATTAAAAAATTTAACAGAGAATCAATTGGAAACTCTTGAAATGAAAAATGCAATGATTCAAATTAACTCAATGGATTTAATAGAAAATTAGACACAGATGAACAGAATAAGAATTAGTCATCTAAAAGATAGGTCAAAAGAAAATTTCTAGACAGGTAATGAGACCACTGTGATGAAAATAAAAAATATAAGGTGACATGTGAAGTGAAGTGAAGTCTCTCAGTTGTGTCCGACTCTTGGCGATCCCATGGACTGTAGTCTACCAAGCTTCTCTGTCCATGGGATTTTCCAGGCAAGAGTACTGGAGTGGGCTGCCATTTCCTTCTCCAAGGGATCTTCCTGACCCAGGGATTGAACCCAGGTTTCCTGCATTACAGGCAGACGCTTTACCCTCTGAGCCACCAGGGAAGCCCTAAGGTGGTATAGAAGGGAGGTATTATATATATTATTTAGAGTCCAAGAAGGAGAGGAGAGAAAGAGAGATGTGTGAGACGCATTTGTTTTGAAGAGGTAATGGCCTAAATTTTTTAAAACCAAAAGCAAATATCAGGGCTATGATTCAAGAAAATATACAAACTATCAGTAGGGTAAAAATCCACCATTAGACCTATCATAATTACTGAAAGTTAGAAGTGAAGAGAAAAACTATCTTAAAAGTAATTAGAGAAAAGAGAAAGACTTCTTTCAAAGGAACTGATTTCTCCACAGAAAGAATGGAGGCCAGAAGAAAACTGAATGATGATTTTATATTACTAAAGCCTAAGAATTCATCAAATAAACAAGGGTTGCAAGTATATTTCTGCTGCTGCTGCTAAGTCGCTTCAGTCATGTCTGATTCTGCGACCCCATAGATGGCAGCCTGCCAGGCTCCCCGTCCCAGGGATTCTCCAGGCAAGAACACTGGAGTGGGTTGCCATTTCCTTCTCCAATGCATGAAAGTGAAAAGTGAAAGTGAAGTCGTTCAGTCGTGTCAGACTCTTAGCAACCTCATGGACTGCAGCCTACCAGGCTCCTCCATCCGCGTGATTTTCCAGGCAGTAGTACTGGAGTGGGTTGCCATTGCCTTCTCTGAGAAGATATATTTCCAGGTATATTTCTAGCAGTGTCCAAAGACTACAGTTCCCATAGGAGCAAGGGCAAGGGAAGAATCTTTTGCTGGCAACGTTGTCATTTGTATGTGGGGGTTAGAGATGACAGAGGACTGAGAACGTTAATATACTAAGAAATCTTGTCCCTGATACACTTATGGTTGAGGAGAAAAAGCCTTCCTGTGATAAAACTTGAATTTCAAGTGTCTTAATTGGTAGAACTCTTAACAAATTCTACAGTCTAGATCTGAGAACCAGTGAAACTGATGTCTCTCATAGTTTCTGTCCTAGAGGAATCTCATTCACTTCACCATGGACTAATTGCTTTGTTCTCCTATAAGTAAGCACAAGGAAATGTTTACATCTGTAGTCAGTATGACTGTTGTGACTATAATTCATTTGGTCAAAATTCATTTAATTGAGTGCAAATAATATCTGAAATTAAATAGTAATTCAAGAGGGTAATTTATATTTAATTAGACACACAAAGGTTGTCATGAGCAATGATTAATGGACTTCACCCTTTGTATATGTAAAGAATAATTTTAAAAAACTTTATTATCTATCTACCTCTCTGCCACAAGCTTGTTATTTTAGTAAATAATAGAAAATGTTTAATCTATTATATGTAGCAATTTTATGAACTGTTTTTTAATCACAAGGCTATATAGTAGCATACCTAGTCTTTCACTTTTTTATACATTTCTTTTTAAATTTTCTCTCTTTGATCACAATTTTAATTTAAGCAGTATTGCATGCTCTTTGTATATGGTTAAGTTCATATTCATAAAGCATTTTAACTCCAGGGTGAACAGTATTAGTTGATGCAGTACATTTACTTAATGAGACAATAATACAGTTAATTATCTGTAAGAAACTCAGAATCAATATAGCAGGACTTTCTCTTCATAAGGAAAGCTACTACATATATATTTATACTGGTCTCTGCAGTGTGACTAACACTGTAAAATCACTGTGCTTGTGAATAAAAACAGTTTAGAGGCCTCTACTAAGTAGGATTTACTTTTCTGATCTATTGTTGATGAGAATGTCATCCAGCAATCTTTAGTCATAGGAAGTAGTAAGTACAGGAAGGGAGCAAAGGAGTTGAGAGAAATTTTCTCTCCTAGAGAGGCTTGCAATTCTAGGTGGTTTTGGGAGAAGCAAGCCGAAAGGGGGAAATATTCAATACAGAACTTAAAAATAATAAATTAAGTCAAGGAACTCATTTGAAATAGAAGATGATTTATTTTGATTAAATGTATCTAAGATATTAGTGCAAACTTCAGCCTAGTGCACTTTGGAGAAAATATATGATAACGATTCCCCCCGCAGGAGCAAACTAACAAACTAAAAAATCTGTCTTGCTTCAGAGGTATTACTATAATCCCTGGTGGGCAAGTTATTGTGATAGCAATTACAAATTGTTCAGGGGCCTACGGATCTTAGAAATCTTTAGAAATTACCTGGAGGGGCAAGCGAGGGCTCCAGGAAGAGCTGCTAAGCTTCCTGAGCCCTGTCAATCCAAAATCTACAAAAATACGGCTTCTCAGTTTCAAAGTCTTGAGTAGCAGGACAGCCATCTTAGAAGTGCACTTCTGCCTTCCCTGGTGATGGAAATGTGCAGAGCAAAGTGGAAACGAGAACAAGCTGTAGACACACTGATACTAGCGCCTGTGCTGGACAGTAGTCCTAGCACACTCTCAGCTGATGCTCTTAATCGGCAGATCCTCAGGGAAAAGACCACTGCAGCAAGTCACTTTTGACTTTTAAAGCAGTGAACTCGTTTGTGAAAGGGG
This sequence comes from Aepyceros melampus, assembly GCA_006408695.1. Taxonomy (NCBI): domain Eukaryota; kingdom Metazoa; phylum Chordata; class Mammalia; order Artiodactyla; family Bovidae; genus Aepyceros; species Aepyceros melampus. Next base: position 58,324 of record SJXQ01000501.1, on the reverse strand, counting down.
AGGTTATTAGTTAGTCTAATTCAGCCATGATTCATCAACGATTTAAGGGAAGAAGCCAATATCTTTATTCTAAAGGGATTTCACCCATCCAGCAAGCCAAGTCTGTTTTATACTTAATGATGGTATTAAGGATTGAATGAATAGTTATTGCTATATTATATGGGTATAAAATTAAGGGGGAAGAAAATGAAAAACATACATCTTTTCAGGATCAAGGCTTGATGAATTTTCTTTGCCCCTGATCTGGGGACATTTATGATTGAAAATTCTCTTTGCTCATGCGGTGTTTCACATTACTGATGGTCCCTGCCTGCTGGAGCTTTTACTCCTGCCAATATTACTACTTAGAACAGGCTGATACTTTTGTTTTAGTAATTTTAGTTACTTTAGCAAATATAAATAGGTGACTCAGCCTGTTAACACAGAACATTTGAGAATCCTGTGGAACACAATCCTGTCTTTATGTTAACTCTTATCTCAGTACCCTTTGTGGGGAGGTCAGGAAGAGAAGATGGTTAACACACATCCCAGTCAATCCCATGTGATTATTTGCCCAACACAGAAACGTAAATGGATTGGTACAGGATTTTTGACTGTATTCATGGTGATCTTCTAGACTTATCACTTCTAAGTTTTACTTAGGCTACAGCAGGTGACAGAGGTTGACACTTTTTTCTGAGGGGGGCCAGGAACTATAACCCAATGTCAGTCACAATAGAAATCTATAGTTAAGAAAGATTCTAGACCTTGACAACCAGGAAGAAACACGTAAATCCTAGTTGTGAGTCAGAAGTGACTCAAATCGTGATAGCAACTGGTTACTTTGTTACCTCACCAGAGAAATGGCATAAATCAGAGGTGTAGGAGCTCTTGTGGAATATCGGATCACAGATCCCATACACTTTTGCGACACTGATAATCCTCATCATCATCACCACCATTTTACAGTTAAAAAGTGCTATTAATTCTGCAAAGCAGTTTCATACTGATGATGTCTTTGATTCTCACAGATAAGCAGGTGGGTATTACCACAGTTCATTTTGTAGATGAGAAATCAAGGCACAGGGCCATTAAATGATTTGCTTAACGTCACATAGCTAATTAGTATCAGATTGGAGCCTCTTCACCATCAGACTTGGGCTCTTAATAGCGAAAATTTTCAAATAAGAAATCAACATCCTAATTTTTATCCTATGCAAAGAGTGAAAAATATTATTAGTGACTTCAGCAGAGGCTGTGATAGAAGCTGGGTAATAAAACTGTAAAAATAAATCTATCTTACCTAATTCAGATTGTTTGTAAGGACTATATTTAGAACAATATATTCATTTGACCCCAAACCTATGGTGGAAGGCAGCAGTGTGGCAGCTCAAGCTTTCAGAACTGCAGAATAGTGAACTCGGGTTAAAAAGATATTGTCTGTGCAAATCAAATGATAGGTACTTACTGTTTCAGTTTCACTTTTTAAAAGACAGATTTGAATAGGTAACCTAAGTCCTTATCAGAATATTTTTGGCTTAAAATGAAAAACTTGGTGGGGAAGACAAAATTCAGTTTAACTTGTGTCAGTCAATGCCATGCTTAAGTAATTGTGAATAAATGTCTTTTGATCATTAAGGACACGTCCACTTGCTAAATAATCTAAATTTTATTTAACCTAAACTATCTGCTCCAGAGTACTTACACTATCAATTGTGTGATTCAAGAAAATCACTTAATTTCAGTAAGTCTCAATTTCCTCCTGGGGGCTTCCCTGATGGCCCAGTGGTAAAGAATCCACCTGCCGGTGCAGGAGATGTGGGTTTGATCTCTAGGTTTGGGAAGACTCCTTGGAAAAGGAAATGGCAACCTACTCCAGTATTCTTGTCTGGGTAGTCCCATGGACTGAAGAGCCTAGCAGGCTACAGTCCATGGGGTCAAAAAGAGTCGGACATGACTGAGTGACTAAAACAACAGTTTTCTCATATAAATCAAGTATTGGCTCAGGTGTTTTGCATATTTGAACTTTGTACCAAGTTTGACAAAGAACAGAATCTTCTAGTTTTTCTGTAAAACATGATTTCATTTTATTTCTATAGGAGGAAAGGTGAGAAAAGTTGTCACAGAAGCACTTACTGAATAATGTATCCTTTGTCCACTCTCATATTTTCAAATGACAGCTTGAATATTCTCCTTCATTCCATCTGATCCTAGGCTAGTTTGCCGTTGTCACTTGTTTCCTAAATGCAGCCATTACAATGGTTTTGTTGCTGTTTATTGGTTTTAGACAAGGTAAGAGTAAACATTGCCAAGAAATGTTCAGGGATATGCTATAAACTTTAAGCCTAACAATCTTATCTTTATTTGATCCTTAGGAAAGAGAAAGAAAAGGAGAGAGAAGGAAGAAGAAGAATTTTTCCAAATATGTGTTGCTTAATAGGATTTTTCTATTTTCCCTCACATCACATTAATTGTTTTTAATTTTTTGAGCTATCTTGGCATTCATGAGATATGACAAACTGAAGGAGCAGAGGGAGACATTTATTTCCAGAAGAGGTCAGAGAGCATAATCAGGGGACAAAACTAGTAAGTAATCAAGCATGCGGTACACACTTTCATTAAGGCCCATGTGTTACCAAACCACAATATTTAAATTTTCTAGTTCCTGCTGTTTAGGCTGAAGAGGTTCTGTTAGGGTTTAATTCAGTTATATTTTGCAAAGGATAAATGTGTGATATTTTCAGTCTTATTAGAGGTGCAATGTGTTATTCTAAGCTTCATCTTCACTTACACGAAAGGAAAAAGCTCCTCGTGATGGTTAAATAATAAAGAAGGCTGATTGCTTACAGAGTCAAGTAACAAGACTCGATTGTGTGCCATGATCCAATCTCTCCTTAAATCTTGAAATTCTTATCCAACTTAATGATGGCATCTGTTGGGAGGAGAAAATTTCCATGGCACATCTTTGTAACAGCTCCAAATCTCATGGAAAGAAGCCAGGAGAAAAATTCAAATGAATGTAATCCCCTAGGAAAGATACACTTAGAAATAGTCTCTTAATGGGAACTTTGTTTGCTGACAGTGAATAGTCTACCCAGATAACACCAACAACATCTCTGCTGTTGGTAAGAACTGACCTCTTAATCATGAGCTACTGACATCAAAATGACTGCAGGCTGTTGGAACAACACAAGTTTTCCTCAAACCTGTCTCAACAATATCATGCAGACTGAAGGCCAAAATAATATTTTACCTTTTGTTTTAAATGCAGTTTGCTAAGACAAGGTAAAGGGAACGCATAGAACAGGGAAGAACAACAGATCAATCAGGTGAGATGAAGGTGATCTGATTTGTTTGGCATCTGCTCTGGAAGAGAAATGCTCTGGTGTGCCTTTATTTCAACTTAGATTTATCAATTTGAGGGAATTATCTTTTCCCCTTCAGTAAGTCCATCTTTACTGTGACTGTGCCTACTGTTTGTTTTGGTTGCAGGACATTGGGATACCAGTTTTCTGACCAAAATGTCTGTGAGAAGAGGAAGGATATGGGGCAGGGAACCACTGTGCTTTACAGGTTAAAGGTCCTTACCTCTAAATCTCTCTCAGGCCACTGATGTGACAGAATATGACTTATATGTCATACAGTCAGGGATTTGATGGCTGTTTTATTTGTGTGATCCACAGTAGCTCACTTTGTTGTCAGTCTATTGTGATTTAAGGTAAAGCAGCAAAGTAAAAACATCTGTTGATCCTCGTGGCTAACTTAGAAACTGCATCTCCTGGCATAGTATTTTAGGTTATTTTATGTTATCTAATTCTAGAGTACAATCAAAGAATTTGAAAGGACCGTAGAGGTCTTCTAGTACAATTCCATCCTTTCACAATATTCCTGGCAGGAAATCATCATTCTCACTTGTATATTTCTAATTACTGTGTAACTAGAAACAAGCTTTACAACTGTGATGACAGGGAAGAGCCCTAGCCTACCTCTAGGAAGTTTCCACAGTAAAAGAAAAAAACACCTGAATCTCTATTCTATAGATCATCTCTTCAGGTAAATAGAGAATAGTGAAACAAGAGAAAATTTAACTACTGCGTTCTCCCCACACTTAGGCAATCTTTTCAGGACTGTTAGCAGGAATTCCTCATCTGATGTTGTCCCACGTTGCTAGATCCCTCTCTGTCCTGGCTTCTTTCCTGTGGACACAACCTAGGATATCTAGGATTATTTTAAAGTGTATTACATGCAGAATAGAATAGAATGGAACAGAACAGACCTGCCAGAATGAAAGGATTTCAGAATTGAAAGGAATATCCAATATTTTAAAAAGTAAAAATAGGACCCAGAGAAGTTGGGCAAATTGTCCAATGTCACACAAATAGGTCTCCTCTTCCCCCAAACAATTCTCTTTTCAGTTATTTTCCCTAAACTGAGCTTTGTTTTTTCAACTGGATATAATATTTCATATACTATCTGATCTGCCCAGACCTTGGGAACATATGTATTTGCTTTTTAAACAACCATATTATTTGGTTGTTTATTTTCTATTACTTACATGGTAGTTAACTTGAGTCATATACAATTATGTTTTCCCTTATGTTTTGTCTTTTGAAGTTTAGCAGTGTGCAAGTGTCTCAAGATATTATGTTTGAGTCCTTTCATCTAATCAGTATATCGTCTATTCTTCTTTGATTTGTGCAACTATTAATTGTCAGAATGTCTTGATTCAGATTATTATTAAAAATATTCAACAGGACAGAGGCAAACCAACAAACAAGCAAAAGCAAACCAAAAAATGCAACTTTATATCACTATATTGGACGCTAGTTCTAGACTGAGGATTCATTCCTCAAGACATTTTGAACCATTGCTTGACCATGGATGTTTATGCTTAACTTCATACTTACCCATGTTACGGTTTTCCTTCTTATCTACAAACATTCTATGAAGGTGTCTTCAGAGATGCCCTACTGGAAGTAAGGCATTGTCTAGGATCTGATTATTTTATTTGAAAAGGAAAAGAGGTTACTGTGAAATGATTTATTCTTATATTACTCAGTATCACTTAGAGATCTCTTTCTTTTTTATGTGCTCATAAATCTGTTTAGGAACCTACTCTAGAATTTTTCCAGGAATTAATGAAAAATCCATACATCTTTGTATTATTGTTAAAAAATCTTTGGAAATCAGTACCTTTCCCAGGACCTCACCTATTCACGAATTCTCAGAATGTTGCAGTGTTTAGGAGATCATATTAAGTGCTTAATAACTTGGTATATAATTGTTGTTCATTCGCCCAGTTGTGTCCTACTCTTTGTGATCCCATGGACTGCAACACTGCAGGTATATGATTGTACTGAGCTTAACTTAAACCTATTTAAAGTTGTTTGTGCTCTGTTAGAAACTAAACATTGGTTTCAGTTTCCTTTTACTAATGTTCATTGTCTTGGGGTGTACTTCTCAACTAAAAAAAAGATATCAACCAGTTTAATTGGATTGTATTATTATTAGGATATTAGTACAATATGTGTGTGTGTGTGTGTTCAGTCACTCAGCCATGTCTCACTCTTTGTGACCTATAGACTGTAGCCCACCAGGCTTCTCTGTCCATAGGATTCTCTGCCATTTTTTAAAAAAATTTAAATACTGACTAGATAAAAAGAACATTTATTAAATGTTTTTTATTTATTTATTAAATTTTATTTATTTATTAAACTATATTTATTAAATATATATCATTTATGGAGAAAAGGATATAAAAATAACCATGTACAAACACACAGTTTAATAATTAGAACATTTTCACTTACTATGAAGTCATTTGGATGCTCTACCTTAATTACATCTCTTTCCTTCTGCTGTCAGAAGGAAAGTGCTATACTAATTCCTCCTTGAGTCTCATTTGAAGATGTGATTCTATTTTTCTCCATGGGCTCTCACTTGTGGTATTTTCGTACTCTACCTAGCTCTGATATGCAATTTTCCTTGCAGCCCCTCATTTGGTGAGTAGTGGTAGTCATATACATATATATATATTTATTTATTTATTTACAGTTTTGCTGAGAGGTTTGAATTTTAGGAATTCAAATTTAAGTGGGTGTGTATATCTCCTATTTGACTTGCCATCTTGGTGTTGGGCCTTTATCTACTTTATTCCTATGCCTCAAGGACTGTGAAAAAGCCATTGGAGCTCATTAAATCCCTCATTTTAGCCAGCAACAGGGTTTCTGCAGGATTTATTCATTTCTCTGGGCTCATGTGTGCTGCTGGTTTTTGACCTCTGTGTAGTTGTTATTTTCCAGGTCAGTGGTACATTTATAAGTATATGTTTTTTATGCCTTAATCAACGTTTAAGTCATTTTTAGCAGAAGCATTGATTAGGAAATGAAAGTGTGCTCTACACTTTCCACTTTGAGGTAATTCTTGATGGAGAAGACATGATGAAAACAGGAGTTGAGTAAATAGTTCTATTATTGACTAATATCACACCATCGTGTGGCCTTATCTTCTGCTTTCAACATAGCTATTGTCTTAGGATCCTTTCCCTAGTCTTTGTTTATTTGCTCCTTCTACTTTTGCACTTCTCCTCAGTTCTGACCTTTTGTATTTGTATGGATTATATTCAATCTGACAGTATAATTCCTCTCAGTTTTTGGAAATGTTTCACCTTTAAACTCTTTAGAGATGGAATGATAAATATCTTTACAAAGGTACAACAGAGTCTTAGAAACAAAATTTTTTTCTAAGAACTTGCATTGAATTAGTTATTTTTCCTGTTTTATGGACCCTCCTTACTTTATGAACCTATTTCTTTATAAGAATATCTTGATCCCATGTATTCTGGGACTTGAAAAGCCATAAAGCATTCTCTGGCACATTATATACCTATATATTATAAAACATAAGCTCTATTCTTTGAAACCAATGATTGTTCATTGTCTCAAGGAGTATTTCTCAACTGCAAAAGGATATCAACCAGTTTAATAGGATATTAGTACAATGTGTGTGTGTGTGTTCAGTCACTTAGCTGTGTCTAATTCTTTGTGACCCATGGACTGTAGCCCACCAGGCTCCTTTGTCCATGGGATTCTCTAGGCAAGAATACTGGAGTGGGTAGCCATTTCCCCTCCTCTAGGGGATCTTCTTGGCTTAGGGATCAAACCTAAGTCTCTTGTGCATCTTGCATTGGCAAGCAGATTTTTTACTCTTGCACCACCTGTCTGCCCTCTGATGGAGAAGGATAAGAGGCTTATGGAAGCTTCTTGGTGGGAGGGACTGACTGAGGGGGAAACTGGGTCTTGTTCTGATGGATGGGACCATGCTCAGTTAATCTTTAATCCAATTTTCTGTTGAGGGTGGTGCTATCTTTCCTCCCTGTTATTTGACCTGAGGCCAAACTAATGGAGGTAATGAAGATAATGGTGACCTCCTTCAAAAGGTCCCATGCTTGCATTGCTACACTCAGTGCCCCCAACCCTGCAGCAGGCCACTGCTGACCCATGCCTCCTTGGAAGAAAAGTTATGACCTAGACCTAGACAGCTTATTAAAAAGTAGAGACATTACTTTGACAACAAAGGTCCATCTAGTCAAATCTATGGTTTTTCCAGTAGTCATATATGGATGTGAGAGTTGAACTATAAAGAAAGCTGAGTGCCAAAGAATTGCTGCTTTTGAACTATGGTGTTGGCGAAGGCTCTTGAGAGTCCCTTGACTGCAAGGAGATCCAACCAGTCCATCTTAAAGGAAATCAGTCCTGAATATTCATTGGAACAACTGATGTTGAATCTGAAACTCCAATACTTTGGCCACCTGATGCAAAGAGCATTTGAAAAGACCCTGATGCTGGGAAAGATTGAAGGTGGAAGAAGAAGGGGATGACAAAGGATGAGATGGTTGGATGGCATCACCGACTCAATGGACATGATGGAAACTTCATTTGAGGAAACTTCAGGAGTTGTTGATGGACAGGGAGGCCTGGCGTGCTGCAAAGAGTCGGACATGACTGAGTAACTGAACTGAACTGAACTAGTGCCACCTGGGAAGTCCATTAGTGCAATATAGATAACTAAACTTGTTTCACTTATTAATGTACAGTCTGATTTCATTTGGAATATTTAGAGAATGACTTGGCTTACTCAAGGCTTTTCCTTATTAAAAAAGTAAAGGGCTGTTTCTGATTCTCAGTTCTTAGTGCCCTACAAAGACAAGACAAGATGGGATCAGTGTGTAGTAAGTAGCTGAATTCTGCCTTGATATGATAGAAATGATTCCTGGTGTATTTCACCTAATTCAGATTCTGAATACCACTGGAACACCTATGAGAGATGGGAGAAATTAAAGAAATAGAATAACCTATTATTCATCATACAGTGATCTTTTATAGCCACCTCAAATCTTTAGAGTGTTGGCTTTGAACAAAAATTTATACCTTGGTGGTATTTAATCTGGAACTTAGAATGTGGCATTTAGGCTGATTCATCATTTTAGCAACTATCCCTAGTTTCAAAACATTTACTATTTATTATTCAAGCAACTGGCACTATACATTAAATAAGACTTAAAGGAGAGTTGAATTACTGCTGTTTGTAAATGTTTGCTTCATAAACTATATTAAATCAAAAATTTGATTAATTTTAATACTTATAAAACTAGATGTAGTAAACAAAACTGACACAGGTATATTTTATATCTGTGAATACATGACTTTTATGCAATTCTCACTCTTTCTTACTTTTATAATTGTGAATTTATATTTCTTTTAAGCTGGAAGAATTTGTTGATTGTTTTGCTTTCCAAACCTTGGTCACTGTGACTTGAATTGTACAGAAAAAAGCTGGAACCTAGATTTTCTGCTGTGTGTAATTTATGGACTCTAGATAATCTTGACTTCCTTGTAAATTTTATTAACTTTGGTAAAAATGTCATTGATATTAGAGGAGGTTATATACCTTGGAAGAAGGACAATGAAAACCCTTAAGATTCTTTCCTTGACCTTAAAGAAAGTTTGAGCCTAACAGGGGAGAAATGAATGTACACAAATGATAGAAGGAACAAATAGAGGACTCAAATAATGAGAACATGGACATCTATTTAATCTCATAATTCTAAACTAAAATAATTGTTTTATGGCTTGGATTGCTTTGCAGTGTATTTCCCAGTCCCAGTGTGGTGACTTTCCTTGCAGACTAGCTCATGAGAGTGAATCAGATGGAGTGACCATGGGAAATTATGCTCTAGTGATGTAAGAATTTTGACATATTTGTTGTAAGCTAGAGAAGAAGGAAAGAAATAATAATTTAAAATCTGGTCTTTGTTGGGGCTTCAGTAGAACATAAAACGTCCTCCAAGGACAAAATGGTGAAGGAGCCATGCTTCCTCTCCTCTCCAGTTATTCGCTGTGTCTGGACTCATAGTTTCCATGGATAAGAACAAAATCGCTATCAGTATGGTCACTTTAGTCTCCATGTATATCTTGCATACTTACTATGTACCATTAATGACAGGAACCATGAGTAAAAATAAATAGACTGCTACAAATATGCAGTAGCATAAATATTTAACATTATTGTATTTTCAGTGGAGTCAAACTTGTATTCCTTGCAAATAATACTGAATAGGAACTTAAGAGAATTGTGTCTAATAGAAACATGATTTTCAAAGAGAACAAAAAAGTTTTCTGTATTGCAACCAGGAAGGCTTTTAACACTTCGGTATTTTTTAATTGATGAGTTTATATTGACACATAATAGTCACCCAAAGGCCATAGTTTACATTAGAGTTCACTTTAGCTTTGTACATGCAATGGTTTAGACAATGTCTGATGATATGTAGCCATCATAATGGTATCATACAGAGTATTTTCACTGCCCTAAAAACTCTGTGTTCTATCTATTCATCTTTCCCTCGACAAAGTCACCTCTTGGCAACATTGATCTTTCCATGTCTCCACAGTTTTGCTTTTTCAGAATGTCATCTGGTTGGGATCCTACAGTATGTATCACCTTTATATTGCCTTCTTTTAAAGTGGTGGTGGTGGTTTGGTTGCTAAGTCATGTCTGACTATTGCAACTCCATGGACTGTGGCCCACCAAGCTCCTCTGTCCATAAGATTCTCCAGGCAAGAATACTGGAGTGGGTTGCCATTTCCTTCTCCATCTTTTACTAAGTAGTATGCTTTTAATGTTCCTTCATGTCTTTTCATGGCTTGATAGCTCATTTATTTTTAGCACTGAATATTATTCTATTGTCTAGATGTACTACAGTTAATTTTCAATTCACCTGCTTAAGTATGTATCAGTTGCTCCCAATTTGGCAATTATGAATAAAACTGATATAAACATTTGTGTACAGGTTTTTGTGTAGATACAAGTTTTCACCTTAAAAGCTGCTGCTGCTACTGCTGCTAAGTCACTTCAGTCGTGTCTGACTCTGTGCGACCCCATAGACAGCAGCCCACCAGGCTCCCCTGTCCCTGGGATTCTCCAGGCAAGAACACTGGAGTGGGTTGCCATTTCCTTCTCCAGTGCATGAGAGTGAAAAGTGAAAGTGAAATTGTTCAGTCGTGTCCGACTCTTAGCGACCCCATGTACTGCAGCCCACCAGGCTCCTCCTTCCATGGGATTTTCCAGGCAAGAGTATTATTACCCAAACAAGTAAAAATACTTCAGTATAAATCTAACAAAATATGTAACAATGTGATCAACATGAAGAAAACTACAAAATTCTGATCAATAAAATCAAAGAACTAATAGTAGGGCTCAATTAAACCTAGAGCAAAGGTTACTTCAGATCATCCTGCTGCTGCTGCTGCTAAAAATAGACCTGAGGGCTTCCCTGATGGCTCAGTGGTAAAGAATCTGCCTGCCAGTGTATATATAAGATGTGTATAAAGAACATTTGCAGCTCAACAACAAGACAAATCACCTAATTAAATAATAGGCAAAATATTTGAAAAGTATTTCACAGAAAGATATATGAATGGTCAACAAGCACATAAAATATGCTTAATATCATTAGTTATCAGGAAATGCAACATAAACCCACCATGGGATATCACTAAACCATCATTAGAATGACCAAAATTAGAAATACTGACAATACCAAGTGTTGATAGGAACCCTTAGACTTTGCTGGTGGAAACGTTCAGTGGTGCAATGACTTTGTGAAACAATTTGTACCTTTCTTATAAAGTTGAACATACTCTCAGCATATCACTTAGGGCTTCCCTGGTGGCTCAGATGGTAAAGAATCTTCATACAATGCAGGAGAACCGGGTTCTGTCCTTGAGTCAGAAGGTTCCCCTGGAGAAGGGAATGGCTGTGCACTCTAGTATTCTTGCCTGGAGAATTCCATGGACAGCGGAGCCTGGTGGGCTACAGTCCACGGGGTCACAAAGAGTCAGACATGACTGAGCAACTAACACTTTCCCACACACTAGCATATCACTTAACCTTTCTACGTTCCAGATATTTACCTAAAATAAATGAAAATACATGCTCTCCAAAAGAGGATACTCTTTCCTCTAGTCATTTGTTTGTGGTAATCTTGGCATTGATATCGTTTAGTTGCTAAGTTGTGTCTGACACTTTTTGTGAGCTCATGGACTGTAGCCCCTCCAGGCTCTTCTGTCCATGGGATTTCCCAAGCAAGAATACTTTTTCCTTCTCTAGGGGATTTTCCTGACCAGGGATCAAACCTGCTTCTCCTGCACTGGCAGGTGGGTTCTTTACCTACTCACTAGGGAAGCATAATATTGGCATACAGAAATTTAAGTTTTTACACAGTCAAAATATATTAATCTTTCATTCACAGTTCTTGAGTTTTGTGTCGTGTTTAGAATAACTTTCTTTGAATATTTCATAGAGAGGTCATTTGACAGAATGTTTTATAATGTAGATTCAGACACCAGATAGCCATCAAGAGACTATTCACACTTGTGCAAATTAATCTCTATTTTATAATTTCATCATTTAAGAATATGTAGATAAAGTTTTTATTTTAAATGGTAGACAGTGACAAAATGTAGTTAAAATATAATACTAATAGATACACTGAAAGGCTTAATTAAAACTAGCTATTTTTATTACTATATTTCCATAGTATTTATTATTTGAACTATTACACAAATTAAGAGCAGTACATGGATTATAATGAACACCTGTGTAGACCCTATGGACTCTTGTCAAATCTGTCTCCATTAACATTCTGATGAATTTGTTTCAGATGTCCTTCCTTTGAGGGCAGCTGGATTCCTCTTTGTACTCTTTGATTCCAGTCTTTCCCCAACTTACATACAATCCCTTTCCTGAAATTTTGTGCATTTTTCTTGTCAACAAATATAAAATATATAAAATAAAAAAATATATAAAAATAAATATTATTGGAATTTTCAATTTTATATAAATGCATTATTATACAACTTAATTTTCTTAATCAACTAATATAGTTGAGATTTATCTATGATTTTACATGTCAAAATAATTCTTCATTTTTATTTTTCACATCTATGTTTTAACTTAGTTGGATTTTGCTTTCATATAAGTTATGATGTAGGTTTGTAATTCAGTGGTTTTGTTAATGGTTGTTTCTGTGTGTGTTAGTTGCTCAACGGTGTCTGACTCTATGCGACCCCATGGTCTGTAGCCTGCCAGGCTCCTCTATCCATGGGATTTTCGAATACGTGAATGGATTGCTGTGGCCTCCTCCAGGGGATCTTCCCAACGCAGGGATTAAATCTAGGTTTCCTATATTGCAGGCAGACTCTTCGCCATCTGAGCCACCAGGGAGGCCCTTGGACTGCAGTCTACCAGGCTCCTCCATCCATGGGATTTTCCAGGCAAGAGTACTAGAGTGGGGTGCCATCACCTTCTCTGTGTTAATGGTTAGCTGGTTTCAAAACTGTGTATAGTATTTTGCTTCACATATTTGAAATTATACTTGCTGCTGCTGCTAAGTCACTTCAGTCGTGTCCAACTCTGTGCGACCCCATAGGGCAGCCCACCAGGCTCCCCCGTCCCTGGGATTCTCCAGGTAAGAACACTGGAGTGGGTTGACATTTCCTTCTCCAGTGCATGAAAGTGAAAAGTGAAGTCGCTCAGGCTTGTCCGACTCTTAGCGACCCCACGGACTGCAGCCCACCAGGCTCCTCCATCCATGGGATTTTCCAGTCAAGAGTACTGGAGTGGGGTGCCATTGCTCACATACAGTACTGTATAAGTTTTGGAGAAGGAAATGGCAACCCACTCCAGTATTCTCACCTGAGAAATCCCATGGATTGTGAAATCTGGCAGGCTACAGTCCATGGGGTCGCAAATAGACATGACTTAGCGACTAAACACAGCAACAACTGTAAGAGTTTAAGGTGTAAAGCATAATAATTTGACTTATACACATCATGAGATGATTACTACTTTAAGTTTAATGAACATTCATCATCTCATATAGATACAAAATTTAAAAAAATATGTACTTTTTCCTTGTGATGAGGACTCAGGATTTACTCTTAACAACTTTCATATATAACATACAGCATGGTTAATTCTATTAATCATGTTGTATATTACAACCCTAATATTTATTTTATAATTGGAAGTTTGTGTCTTTTGATCACCCTCATCCAATTCCTACTTCCGCCCACCACTGCCTCTGGTAATCACAAATCTGATCTCTTTTTCTGAGTTTGTCTATTTGTTTGGTTGGTTTTTCTTGAGGTATGATTGACCTATCCTACTATGTTATTTCCTGGTGTACAACATAGTGATTCAGTAATTCTATACATTACAAAATGATCAGTCACTATGCTAAGTCTGGTAACCATCTGTCAGTCACCATGCCAAGATATTACCTTGTTATTGATTATATCCCTCACTCTGTACATTTTTATCCTGGGACTCATTTATTTTGCAACTGGAAGTTTGTAACTCCTAATTTCCCTCACCTGTTTTGCTCACTCCCCACTCCAGCAATCATCTGTTTGTATCTCTATTGTATCTCTATTGTTATGCTTATTGTTTTTTAGATTCCACATATAAGTGAAATTTTATAGCATCTCTCTTTCTCTGACTTATTTTACTTGGCATAATAACCTCTAGGTCTATCTGTGTTGTTGAAATGAGATTTCATTCCCTTTTATTCCATTGTATATATACCACATCTTACCTGTTTATCTATCGAAGGGCCTTTAGGTTGCTTTCACATCTTGGATATTGTGGATAATACTTCAGTGAACATAGGGGTGCATATATATTTTTAAATTAGTTTTTTTGTTTTCTTTGGAAAACTACCCAGAAGTAAAATTGTGCCATTTTGCATACTACTATATATAGGCATATGTAATAATATGTTTAAAATGTATTAAGATATTTGGGTTTAATTTTGTCTTCTGTTATTTTGATGTATATCTTGGATTCTGTGGCAATACCATGTATTTCAAATATTTTAGCTTTTTACTTAATGATTGCAACTTATATTATTATATGTATGTTTGAGTGTAGGTATATATGGAATATATATATAATTATAATGCTGTAAATGATATTAGTTTTTAATTTTTAGATTTATAATGTACAAAGCATAGAAGACGATTATCACTGCAGAACAGATATAAACATTGTGAATCTTGACAATTTAAAAATAATATTATAAGTAACAACCATGGAGAAAGGGAAGAGGGAAGACTGGTTGAATAAAGTTTAAGTGCTAAAATCTTAGTCTTTCCAAAGTGGGGAATCAGTAGGTCCCATGTAAGCTTACTGAACAAGTCCAAATTTATTAAATTTGAACATTAACTATAAACCAAAATTGGGAAGTAGAGAAATAGTGTTAATATTCTAAACATTTTATCTTTTAAAGGACTGTCAATAGATAGTATTCAAGATGGCAAATCAAGATATAAGGACACATATATATTATTTAAGTTATACTGGAAGCTTCCAGAAAATCTAGAGATAGAATTTATTAATAATAATTATTCCTAGAGAATGGATTAGATATTGGGGAATAAATTTTAACTTATGTTTTATACCCTCACATGTACTACTTTCACCATAAAAATAATTTAAGAAATTATTTGTCTCCAGGGCTGCTTCTTAGATGGCTCAGTGGTAAAGAACCCGCCTGCCAAAGCAGGAGATGGGGGTTCGATCTCTGGGTCAGTAAGATCCCCTGGAGAAGGAAATGGCAACCCACTCCAGTATTCTTGTCTGGAAAATTCCTGGACAGAAGAGCCTGGTGGGCTACAGTCTGTGGGGTCACGAAAGAGTTGGACATGACTTAGCGACTAAATGACAACAATTGTCTCCAAACTATATCACTGGATTTTGGATAAATTACACCAACTGTATGCCACAAGGCAAAGGCAGATGATCCAGGGACTGACGTAGACTCATAAGATTAAGTCCCCAAACTAACCATTATAAGGAATCATAAATTGTTGGATCACAAAAAGGTTTACAAGAAAAATAACTCTATAACTAATTAATAATCAAAGTCTTAGAACCAATTTCAAAAGAGTAAGTTACAAACTATTTAATTAGTAGAATATTTATTTTTTCTGGAAGTATTAAGAGAAGATTCTCTGGTGATAGGGCTTTTGCTCTGATCATGAAGGCTGAAGAGAAGCTGTCTAGAGTAGGCATATCCTATTTTTTTTTAATGGAATCAGTTTTAGCTTGATAGGTGTTCTTGAAATATTTGACTTTCTTAGAAGATGAAGTCTTCAGTGAAGATGCTGATCTCCTTTCAAATTAGAGTCTCCCAAGAGACTCTGAATTAAAAATCAACACTGATTCATGAACATCTTTCATCTGACATTCAAATGCCATCATTGAGATGAGAGTTATAGCAAGGCAAGTTGTTGACGCTTCAGGGCTACCTTGATAATTCTCTTGATATTATGCCAGTTTCCTCTTGTTTGATTCTGTCAGTTATTACTGAAAGTGAATTACTTCTTTCAGTTCAGTTCAGTTCAGTCACTAAGTCATGTCTGACTCTTTGCAACCCCACGAATCACTACAAGCCTTGTCCATCACCAACTCCCAGAGTCTACCCAAACCCAAGTTCATTGAGTCGGTGATGCCATCCAACCATCTCCTCCTCTGTCATCCCCTTCTCCTCCTGCCCTCAATCTTTCCCAGCATCAGGGTCTTTTCAAATGAGTCAGCTCTTTGCATCAGATGGCCAAAGTATTGGAGTTTCAGCTTCAACATCAGTCCTTCCAATGAACACCCAGGGCTGATCTCCTTTAGGATGGACTGGTTGGATCTCCTTGCAGTCCAAGGGACTCTCAAGAGTCTTCTCCAACACCACAGTTCAAAAGCATCAATTCTTTGGCACTCAGCTTTCTTTATAGTCCAAATCTCACATCTATACATGACCACTGGAAAAACCATAGCCTTGACTAGGGGACCTTTGTTGGCAAAGTAATGTCTCTGCTTTTGAATATGCTGTCTAGGTTTGTCATAACTTTTCTTCCAAGGAGTAAGCGTCTTTTAATTTGCTGGCTGCAGTCACCATCTGCAGTGATTTTGGAGCCCCCCCCCCAAAAAAAAGTCAGCCATTGTTTCCTCTGTTTTCCCATCTATTTGCCATGAAGTGATGGGACCAGATGCCATGATCTTTGTTTTCTGAATGTTGAGCTTTAAGCCAATTTTTTCACTCTCCTCTTTCACTTTCATCAAGAGGCTCTTTAGTTCTTCACTTTCTGCCATAAGGGTGGTGTCATCTGCATGTCTGAGGTTATTGATATTTCTCCCGGCAATCTTGATTCCAGCTTGTGCTTCCTCCAGCCCAGCATTTCTCATGATGTACTCTGCATATAAGTTAAATAAGCAGGGTGACAGTATACAGCCTTGACGTACTCCTTTTCCTATTTGGAACTAGTCTGTTGTTCCATGTCACCATTACCCTACTGAAAACATTCATATTACTGCACATCCACCCATTTTCAAAAGTAATTTCTCCTTTGGCCCTTTACTTGTTGAGAGACAGGACTCCAAAGTGACATTTTACTTTCCACTACATTTCTGGCCTCAAAATTTTCTGACTCTTTTTCTTACTGAAAATCCTTAGGAAATCTACAGTCTCTCACTTAAGCTCTACCACTAATGCTTTGGTTTAGAAAGCTAGTAAATACATCTTCTATCAGGAACTGGTTGGATAAGTTCTATTTTGGTCCAGTTGATCTGCAGATTGGGATACATCACACAGGGTGCTTTCAGAACTATATGAAGCAGTGACCCTGGCTGATGACGAGCCCAAAAGTAAGAGCTATGAAAAGATATTTTTAGATCTGATAGAATCCCTTGGATCATGCTCCATGGGGACCAAGGATTATTTTAGAAAAACAGCTCATCGGGGTAGATAGAAGGCAATTTTATGTATTATATTTGTGAGAGACTTTAGAATTCTATGCTTGTATATAAATATAGTTTGTTTTTAAGGGTTTAGAACTTTTTTTTTTTTTTCCTGGCCCTTGGGGGGAAAATGAGTAGGAGTAGAGATAGAAAGGTATTTTGGTGAATTGGCCAAATCTACTCTTCAAGGTTCAGGGGCACTGCTGTCAAGCCCAACTCAAATGATAAGAGCTATTTTATTCTGTTTTTTATATAATTCCCTGGCAAGCAGAATATGATATCTGTCTTAACACTTATATTCTCCCTGCCAAAAGCGCAGGCAGTATGTTTGGACATATGGTCTCATTTTTATGATCTTTTAACCTTTATTTATTCTACATACCCTATGGCAGAGGTAATCACTTGTGGGACTTGAATTGCTAGGAAAGGGTCCCATCTGGAGCCTTCTTGCTTCTGCAAGGGAAACATTTTAAAGATAAATAGAGTCATTTAAATATGATCATTTCAGTTCCATTCTTGATGATCTTACATACTGGTATAATATGTGTGTGTGGCAAGGGGAATCTATGGGACATTTTGCCTATGTCTCTTTCTGGAGTTTAGCACTATAAAAAAAACAATGTAGTAAGATAAGAAACCTGTGCTGCCCACCAGTCTTGGTTAGAAAGAATTTTTTTAAAGCTTGGTCATAGATATCTTGAACTATTTTCTCCACAAGTGACTGTATCAGTTAGGATTATGTTTGCCACAAATAATAGTGAACCCTGAACAACAATGGCTTACAAAAGACAGATATTTAATTTCTTTTCATATAAAACAAGTCCAGAGTTACACAAGTCAGACTTGTGTGATAACAATATGACTTACACACAGACTCCTTCAGTGTTTCTGCTTCCTATTACTACAGTGTGACCTTGGTCTAAAAGAGCTTCCAGAGCTCCAGTCATGACATCTGAATCTCAGGCAGTAGGCTGAAGGTGGGTGAAGGTTGAGTGGTAAGGGTTAACTTGTCCAGACAGAGCTCTTGCAGTAAAATCTTGAATAAAAGCAATCACTGAGGTCATCTTTTGGGCTTCCCAGGTGGCTGTAGTGGTAAGAACCTGTCTGCCAGTGCAAGAGACATTAAGAGATGAGGATTCGATCCTTGGGTCTGGAAGATCCCCTAGAGGAGGGCATGGCAACCCACTCCAGTATTCTTGCTTGGAGAATCCCATGGACAGAGGAGCCTGGTGGGCTACAGCCCAGAGGGTTGCAAAGAGTTGGACATGACTGGAGCGACTTAGTACAATGTCATGTTTGTCTCATTCCCAATCTTCATAAATGTTTTAATCTTTTTGTAAGTATATTATGGTTAAAGCTGTTTTAAATTAAAAAGTCAGACTAAGGAAGTTCTCTTTTATTTTTAATTGCTAATTTAAAAATTCTGAATGGTTGTTGAATTTTATCACATGCATTTTTCTTGCAATGTTTGAGATGTCCAATAGTTTGTCTAATATATTGATTTATATGGTTAAATACATCGGTTCTTTTTTGAAGATTAAATCAATTTTACATTTATGGGGAGTGGGAGGAATTGGTTGATTAGGATTGATAGTATACCCTACTCATAATATGTATAAAATAGATAACTCATGAGAATATACTGCATAGCACAGGGAACTCTGCTTAATGCACTGTGGTGACCTGAATGGAAAGGAAGTCCAAAAGGGAGGTGATATATCGTTTATGTATGGCTGATTCAGTTTTCTGTACAGCAAAAACTAAAACAACATTGCAAAGCAAGTATACTCCAATAAAAACTAATTTAAAAAGTCATAACATTTATGGAATAATTACAGCTTAATCATTATTTTAATATATGACTGGATCCAATTTGCTGATGTATTGTTTAGTATTTCTGAATTTGTATTTATGAGAAAAATTTGCCTATAGTTATCCTTTATTGTATACTTACCAAGTTTTATTATACTAGTTTAATAGAATGAATTGGAAAGTGACCACTGTTTTTCTCTTTGTTAGAAGAATTCTGTAAGATTGATATTATTTCTATCTTCTATAGTTAGAAGACTTTACTGCTGAAACCATCTGTAGGCTCTTTCATTTTGGGTAATGGTAATCCTGCCTTCTTTTCTCTTGATCGGTATTACTAGAGATTTGTTAATTTTGTAAGTCTTTCCAAAGTCAAATAATTGACTTCATCGATTTTTCTATATTGTACATTTGTTTTCTATTTTATTATTTTTACTCTTATCTTCATTACTTAATGTCTCCTATGTTATTTGGATTTTATTTACTGTATTGTTCTAATTTTGGAGACTGCTATTTAGATGATAATTTATTTTTAGTGTTTCTTATCTAATCCATGCATTTAATACAGACTCCCTTCTAAGCTATGCTTTTGTTGCATCCTACTAATTGTGATATATGATATAGGAAATAGATGGGGAAACAGTGGAAACAGTGTCAGACTTTATTTTCTGGGGCTCCAAAATCATGGCAGATGGTGATTGCAGCCGTGAAATTAAAAGACGCTTACTCCTTGGAAGAAAAGTTATGACCAACCTAGAGAGCATATTCAAAAGCAGAGACATTACTTTGCCAACAAAGGTCCGTCTAGTCAAGGCTATGGTTTTTCCTGTGGTCATGTATGGATGTGAGAGTTGGACTGTGAAGAAGGCTGAGTGCCGAAGAATTGATGCTTTTGAACTGTGTTGTTGGAGAAGACACTTGAGAGTCCCTTGGACTGCAAGGAGATCCAACCAGTCCATCCTAAAGGAGATCAGCCCTGGGTGTTCATTGGACGACTGATGTTGAAGCTGAAACTCCAATACTTTGGCCACATCATGTGAAGAGTTGACTTATTGGAAAAGACTCTGATACTGGGAGGGATTGGGGGCAGGAGGAGAAGGGGACGACAGAGGAGGAGATGGTTGGATGGCATCATCAACTCGATGGACATGAGTTTTAATAAACTCCGGGAGTTGGTGATGGACAGGGAGGCCTGGCATGCTGCAATTCATGGGGTGGCAAAGAGTCGAACACGACTGAGCGACTGAACTGAACTGAACTGAACTGTCACTATTATTCAGTTAAAATATTTTATAATTTTTCTTGTAATTGCTTCTTTGACCATGGATTCTTAGAAATTACTTAGAAATCTATTCGGATACTTTCTAGTTATCTTTTTATTTCTTTCTGGCTTAATTTCTCTGTGGTCAGGGAACATAATACATATTCTTTTATTAATCTTTTAAAATTTGGCTAGACTTGCTTTGTAGACCAACATATGGTCAAATTCAGTTCATAAAATAAGTATGCGCCTGTGTGAAGCACCCAATAGAAGCCCATACATGTTAATTAGCTGAATTTAAATTGTTCGTATCTTCTATATCCTGACGATTTTATGTCTACTTGATATCTCAGTTATTAAGAAAGGAGAATTAAAATTTCCACTATGATTGTGTTTCTCTTCCTTATAGTTATGTCATTTTTTTTTGTTTTATGTTTATATTATAGATATATATTTGGGCTTCCCAGGTGACGCTAGTGGTAAAGAAAGTGAAAGTGAAGTCACTCAGTTGTGTCCGAGTCTTTGCGACCGCATGGACTGTAGCCTACCAGGCTCCTCCCTCCATGGGATTCTCCAGGCAAGAGTACTGGAGTGGGTTGCCATTAACCTACCTGCAATAGTGCATATAAATTTAGCATTTTGAAATTCCTTAGACTTGGCCTTTTACCATTATAAAATACTTCTCCATTTCTCTAGTACTGCTTCTTAACATCAAAGTCTATGTTAACTGGTATTAGTATAGTTACATTGACTTTCTTTTGTGTAGTGTTTGCATGGCATATCTTTTTTCATTTTACTTTCATTCTGTTTTCATATATCTAAGATTTTTCTATTATAAACAGAATATAATCATATTTTGTTCACTACCTTAGTCTTACAATCTAAACCTTTCAATTAGAGTGTTTAATTTATAAGCAAAATTATACAAATACAATTATTTCCAGGGACAAAATTATATCAGATATTACTGTTTGCTTTCCTTATGTCGTGGAAGTTTTTTATTCACTTCACTATTCATTAAATAGTATTTTTCCAAAAAATAGAGCCTCTATGCCAGCAATTATTTTCTTTCAACATTTAAAAGATACCATCACTTATGTTCTACTTCCTTTGTTTTTCATAAGAGATCACTATCAACTTTATTATTTTTTTTCTTTGAAGGTAATATGTCTTTTTACTGTGGCAATTTTTTCTCCTGTATGTGATTTCCAAGAGTTTTATTATGGTATCCCTAGTTGTGATTTTTTTCTCATTTATCTTTTTTGGAATTTCATTCTTCAAATTTGTGTCTTAATTTTTTCACAAGTTCTGGACTATTCCTGTTTACTATTTCTTCAAATATGCTTTTGCTTCTTATTCTCTCTTGTTATATTTTGTATTTCCAATTACACATATCTTAGAGCTTTTCACTATGTTCCATAGCTCATTTATATTTTTTTAACATCTACTCTATATCTTTTGCTCTCTATTTTTAGCTTGGCTATCTTCTAATATTCTGCCTTCTATACTACAAACTTTCTCTTCTGATGTGTTCCTTTTGTTATTAAGCCCATCTATTTATTTGTAAAAATTCAGTTGTTGGGTTTATCTTTGATCTCTTGTATAACATACAGTTGCTTATGAATTTTTGCATCTTTTCTATTTTCAGGTACAGATTAATCACACTTAAGGTGCATGATTCAAAATTCTGATATATGAATTGCATATGGAGTTGTCTGAATTATCTGTTTTTCTTCTCTTGGCCTTTTAATATACCCGGTAAGTTTTTATTAAATACTAGCTACTTTATATAAAGGTATAGTAGTTATGAACAACTGAATAACAACAACAACAATAGTAGTTCTGAATTATACTTTTCCTTTAGAGAATAGTTACCCTATTCTCTCATGGAGAGCTTAAATAAGATCAGAATATAATTTTATTCAGAGACTGAGCTAAGTAGAGGCTGTTATATTATTTATAAGCTTTGATCAATCTCCAGTTTGTTTCCACCCCTAAAATGTAGTATTCTCAAATTCTAAACATTGGGATTAATGTGTTTAGTAGGGTCTCTATTTTCAAGTCTAATTATTATTAGTATTATTTTTTCCTCAGCACTGTGAGACTGCTGACATTATCTTTACTTTTGAGTCTTTCTATTTGGTTTCTTAGCCTTCTCCCTAATGCAGTCAGAATTCAACAAATACTCAAGTCAAACAGTGTCAAGTGCTGAGCTCAATTCACTGTTCATTCCATTTCTTTTGAATTTTTGCTCTATACATTCTAATTTCTGTGAAAGCCCTAAACTTTATGTTTTATCTCCATAGTTCTATGAGAATGTCAAAGCTCCTCTGGATTTTCTACCTCTTAGCAATGTCCTGCTTCCCAGATTCCCAGCCTCCCATCTGCACCAAAAGTATAGAAGTGTCTTTAGTAGAAGAGTAGCTAACAGATTATATTAGGTCATCTTTCTATCATTCAACTATTTCCTTCTCTCTGGTATGTGTGCCTGTTAGGTCCTGGCTTTTGGGAAAGCTGTCTGATGATTTCAAACAGGTTTTTGTTTCAATACAGATTTAAAAAATATTTTCAATGAATGTATTGGTCTTGGTATCTCAATTGGAAATAAAGTACTCCCCTTAAAAATTAATATTATATTAATCTTTTCTGGAAGGTCAATTAATGAAGAAAGTGACTAGAAGTTAGGGATATTTTACTGGTGGGAAAGTTGAGGTTAAATAAAATATTTATGAAGGGCTTACTATGAACAATTTCCCTGATAGCTCAGTTGGTAAAGAATCCGCCTGTAATGAGGGAGACCCTGGTTCAACTCCTGGGTTGGGAAGATCCCCTGGAGAAGGGAAAGGCTACCCACTCCAGTATTCTGGCCTGGAGAATTAAATGGAGGAGTTCATGGCGTTGCAAGAGTTGGACATGACTGAGCGACTTTCACTTTCACTGACTACGAACAAATGGTGGAATTTATACATTAAATGATATAGTTATTATAATAATTACTTATAATACTGATAATAAAATGCATAATAAAGTCTTTTATCTGCTAAAGCTTATAGATTTATAGGAAACACAAAATTAATCCACTAAATTGTTAGAGAAAAATAGCCAGAGAACCAAATCTGTCCCATAGGCTGTTTTGTAAGGAAAGTTCTGTTGGAACACATCCACAATCATTCTTTTATATATTGCTACAGTAGCAGAATAGTTGTAACAGAGATTGTGTGGCCTGAAAAGCCAAAATTATTTATTAAATTACTGTAAAACAGAAATAATTTACTAACTCTTTTTGTAATTTTAGTATTACTTTGGGACATCATTTTTTTCTCTTCTAGACCACATAATTCTAGTTGATGGAAAATTCAAAAATACCTTCCCAAATTAAATCATTTCCTTCTTTTGTGGCTATTTTAAAACCATTTATCTTCGCTGGTTCTGTTGTGAGGACTTCAATTCTGTGGTTGTAATCTTGAATTATTACTGTTACTTGGACTGAACCTACAACAGAATTCACTTTGTTTGCAGCTGACAAAGACTTCTATCTCCTGTACAAAATTCTTGTGACTTCCGTTGTTGCATCTTTTCCTATCCTGGATACCATTTGTCTTGCTGAGATTATAACTGGAAAAAAAAAAAAAAGAATTTTGAACTGTTGCCAATTTTGGAGTCAGAAGGCTCAAAGGGGAAAACAATTTCATGTTTGGAGACTTGCCATGAGGCGTTTTACTTCTCAAGGACCATCTCTTCGGGAATTATTGGGCCAAGCGGAGTATTCCCAGGAGAGAGAGAGGGCTCAAAACAGCTATTATCTACGTAATTGTCAGCTTAGAGTTCTCAATAAGGACAGATTTTCAAACCGTTATCCTTTCCTTTCTGGCGTCTTCTCTTCCACACCCACTCCTTCATTTTTATGGTGCTTCGATAGTGGTAGCACTCTCTATTCCCTCACCCCCCTCTTCCAATTTTAAGAGAATTTTTAAAGTGCTGACTCATTGATTTGAATTGCTCTTTGGGCTTCGATCTGTCTTATGTTTTGTAGTAACTGGTACTCATTTTGGCTCTTTGTGTAAATAATTGCAGAGGCCATTAAAGGAAGATTACTTGTTGACAATTTCATTACTCTTGGAATAAATAGAAAGTCCATGAGCTGAGATTGAAGAGGAACAGAATAGCTTGGAAACTGTAGGAGAGAGATTTCCAGAATATGTTTTTGAGGTGGCAATGTCAGACAAATAGATATAGTATGAATTCCTAAAGTTCCCACCACCCTAATGTCCCTCAAGTGACATACGTGAATTGATGGGGAAACAGAAGCCTAAAACCAAAGGAAGAAATTCATTTTCAAGGCAAGAGTTCTCATTAGTGAATGCAATATCACATTTGAGGTAAGTGGAAAAAAATTCAGTTTGCCAACAAATTGCCTCTTCAACATAAAGTCAAACTACCAGTCTTGATAGATTCCCCCACTAACTGACCAAGTTGATTGTTTATATTATAATGTGAAGTTAAAATGTCAATTTTTGTCAGTCTTCCACCTGAAGTAGTATTCAGGCAGTATTGGTGACCCCCAAAACCTCAAGTGTGATTTATCAGCTGAAATTTTAATTGATTATATTGTCAACAGCCTTTGTAGTCAATTATACAGAATCACAGGGTCAGGTTAATTGATGATAGCACTTCAGTCCAGCATGCTGATGTTTCACTCTAATCCAAGAGGAGTAAATACCTACATAAAGATTACCACATGGGTCCAGAATAGCCCTAACAGCCCAAATCTTCATAAGTAAAAAGTGGGTATGACCCATCACAATTGATCAGTCATTGATTGACAATCCATGTTATTGACAAGTTCCTCTTGACCACTAAATGACTTCTTATTTCTATTAGATGTGATGGACTTACAACTCGGGCTTAAACTTGGACATTTTTCTATCTGAAGAACCATTTTGTTACCCTTGTATTGTTTTTTGTTCTCACTAAAATGTTGTGATTTGAATGGAAGGCAGTGTTTGCAATGTTTAAAACAGCTAGTGAAAGGTTTTTAGGTAAAAAAAGCATCTAATTACTAGTGGGAAATTTCCTTTAACTCTCCTCTATTTTTGAAAGATAAACGAAGGAGCTGTAAATGTTTAACTCCAATTATGTTTCCATTTAGTTAATGCTATTGAGGTTGATTTGTATGTACCACAGTGAGTTGTTCATGTCTAGAATCAGGATTTTTTCTTATAATTGTAGAGATCACAGTGGCATTTACACCTGCTAACCATAGGCTTTCATTACAATGATTGATTGCTTGCATTGATTTATTTGATATGTGGGCATTTCTATGGTGTGAGTTTTCACTTTAAAATGTACACAGTTCATAATTTGGGCTCTTCTCTTGCATTGCCATTAAGGAATTTTGGGCATGTATGCTTCCAAAAGGCTTTCCTTGATTAGGTAAAAATGTATTGCCTTTGAAGGAATAAGATGTGAATCACTGAATGCTTTCCTGGGTTGGAGTGGTGGAGGGGACACTTAATGAAAATCATTATTATTAACATTTAGATATCTTTTTGACTTGATAGCTGTGGTTGCCAGTTTATTTAGACATCTGCTCCTCTGGTTGAAAGCAGACTTAAAATCAGAGGGATGTGCAATGTTTACCACTTAAAAGGGTAGAAGCAACTCACATTGGTTCTTCCTAGGCCCTGGATTATATTCTGAAGCTCCTTTTGAGCTATCACAAATGAGGTCATTGAACTAAATCAATCCCTGCTTACTAGGAAATCCCATTAAAAAAAAATCTTTACTAGATTTGTAATCTAGTAAATTCAAATTTGAAAGCATAAGACACTTACATACTTATAGGGAGTTGTATTGTGTCCCCCCCAAAGACATATCCATGTCCTAACCCAAGTACCTGTCAATGTGACATTATTTGAAAATGGGGTCCTTGCAGATGTAATTTAGTCATGTTTCTAGAGATGAGATCATTTTGGATTTAAGAAGGGTCTTTCATCCAACAACTGGTATTCTTCTAAGAAAGGGAGATTTAAAAACATGGGAAAGAAGGCCATGTGAAGATGGAAACAGAGACTGAGTTACGTTGCCTCATTCCAGAATGCCTGGGGTGAGGAACTAGAATGTCAGGAGGTACTAGAAACTGCAAAAAGTAAGGAAAACTCTCTCCTAGGGCCTTTAGAGAAAGTGTGGCCCTACTAGCACTTGATTTTGGAGTTTTGGGCTTCTAGAACAGTGAGAAATATTTCTGTTGCTCTAAGCACCAAGTTGGTGGTGATTTGTTGCAGCAACACTAGACAATGAATACAATATTCATGTTGTAGTCTGTGTGAACAGCATCCTTAGATTTGTGTCTTGTACCACCTGTACTACTTGACTGGATAGCCCTGACCTTCATGCTTAGAAAATACCCACTGCAAAATTTAGTACGAAATATTTGCATTCATGCAACTTGATTCATGGAATCTGTCTGTTTATACTTTGATTTATTTTGAAATCTTGGTCAAGAATAAGATCGTATAAAGTTTTCCTGGGCTTCCCTGGTGGCTCAGTGGTAAAGAATCAGCCTGCCAATACAGGAGCTGTAGGAGAGGCCAGTTTGATCCCTGGCCCAGGAGTAGAGAATGGCAACCTGCTCCAGTGTTCTTGCCTGGGAAATCCCATGGACAGAGGAGCCTGGTGGGCTGCAGTTCATGGGGTTGCAAAAGAGCTGGACATGACCTAGCGACTAAACAACAATGCTTTCCTAATTAAATTTCAATTGAATTAGTCTTGAGAACTGGGCATTTTACTGAACTTACTTAACAGCTCACTTCATGTTTTCTATGATGGTCCCTTTAACTTTTATACAATGCTTACAAATTTAGTGTTTCATATAATTGTATTTTTCATTATTTTGCCCACAGAGCCAGTATATACAGCAACAAAATGAAAACACACACAAGTTACGTCTCTTGCCCATAAATAAAGAATGACAGGGACTCAGGAAGAGAACTCTCTTCTCAGAACTCTTATTGTCAGTATACTCAGGTGAGCACTTGGTTATACTTAGATGGGTTTCATCTCAAGCTGTTTTTTTGGGTATAAATCTTATTGCAACTATGACATAAACTTTCTGAAAGAAGCAACTGCCTTAAACCCTTTATATGACCATTGCCCTCCCAGGGTTATTCCGGGTGGTGGTGGTGTTTTAGTCGCTAAATCAGGTCTGACTCTTTTACAGCCCATGGACTGTAGCCCGCAAAGCTCCTCTGTCCATGGGATTTCCCAGCTGGGTTACTATTTCCTTCTCCAGGGAATCTTCCTCACCCAGGGATCAAACCCAGGTCTCCTGTATTGGCAGGGGGATTCTTTACCACTGAGACACCAGGGAAGCCCTGTTCCTGATGTAGTTTTTGGATAAATGCTAATCCAACTAAACTGATGTGTGTGTTTCTGACTCAGCGTTAGCACTTTAAATCATTTCCAGAATTTCCTACAGGATGTAAGAATGTATGACAATGAAAAATCATCAAATCTCTCCCTCCAAAACCTTTTACTTAATACTTTCAAGTTTTGGTGAAAAAAAATTAAACATTATACAGAGAAAAGATTTTATAACTTTTATCAATTATTTAGGAGGGTACTAGCCTCAGAAAAGAAATCCACATAACCTACTCCTAGAGGAAGGTAACTTAGGAAGCTAAGTTTGTGATAAAGTGTTTTTTTGTTTTGAGGGGGAGAAGATAGGAAAGAATAATTTATAATATTAAAAAAATAGTTGTGTAGACTGAAAATTGAGCAGCTCTTTTTATTTGCAGAAGTGGACAAAATGGGCGACTTTAATCCCATGAGGGGAAGGGGCAAACTCAGATTGGCCACTCTGTATTGAACCTGAGTATTTCTTATTTTAATTGACAACATTCACATCTTTGAGCTTCTCATTTAGACTTTGATAAAATCAACTTGCAGAGGCAGATGGCGGGCTGTTATTTTTAATTCACAAGCCATGTTAAATGTATGCCATATGTTATAGAACTTTTCAGGCTCAGCCTTTTGAGTGCTACCACAATAAACTCACCAACTTACAGAAAAGGAAATCTGACAGGAAGAATTATGCACTTGCGGGTTACATTTTTGAAAACTGAAGTCAGTTACTTGTCTCTTTGCCTGACTTAAGGAGGGGTAGGTGGGGAAGAAAAACCTCTCAGCAAAATGAGAAACCACACATTGAAATGGTAATATCTGAGTAAAAGATAAGTGGGATTAGGGATCTGATTGTAGCTTTGTACTCAGAAGTGATATGTCACATCAACAGTACAACACTTCCCAAGAATATATGAGGTGGGCCATTATAATCTGTAAAGAGACTGAAATATGAGTTCTAATTTGTATACTGCTATGGCAAAGAAATGCAAAAAAGCAAAATGGCTGTCTGGGGAGGCCTTACAAATAGCTGTGAAAAGAAGAGAGGTGAAAAGCAAAGGAGAAAAGGAAAGATATAAGCATCTGAATGCAGAGTTCCAAAGAATAGCAAGAAGAGATAAGAAAGCCTTCTTCAGTGATCAATGCAAAGAAATAGAGGAAAAGAACAGAAGGGGAAAGACTAGAGATCTCTTCAAGAAAATTAAAGATACCAAGGGAACATTTCATGCAAAGATGGGCTCGATAAAGGACAAAAATGGTCTAGACCTAACAGAAGCAGAAGATATTAAGAAGAGGTGGCAAGAATACACGGAAGAACTGTACAAAAAAGATCTTCACGACCCAGATAATCATGATGATGTGATGACTAATCTAGAGCCAAACATCCTGGAATGTGAAGTCAAGTGGGCCTTAGAAAGCATCATTGCGGACAAAGCTAGTGGAGGTGATGGAATTCCAGTTGAGCTATTTCAAATCCTGAAAGATGATGCTGTGAAAGTGCTACACTCAATATGCCAGCAAATCTGGAAAACTCAGCAGTGGCCACAGGACTGGAAAAGGTCAGTTTTCATTCCAATCCCAAAGAAAGGCAATGCCAAAGAATGCTCAAACTACCACACAATTTCACTCATCTAACATGCTACTAAAGTAATGCTCAAAATTCTCCAAGCCAGACTTCAGCAATACGTGAACCGTGAACTCCCTGATGTTCAAGCTAGTTTTAGAAAAGGCAGAGGAACCAGAGATCAAATTGCCAACATCCTCTGGATCATGGAAAAAGCAAGAGAGTTCCAGAAAAATATCTATTTCTGCTTTCTTGACTATGCCAAAGCCTTT
Source organism: Aepyceros melampus (assembly GCA_006408695.1). Classification (NCBI taxonomy): domain Eukaryota; kingdom Metazoa; phylum Chordata; class Mammalia; order Artiodactyla; family Bovidae; genus Aepyceros; species Aepyceros melampus. Next base: position 28,686 of record SJXQ01000501.1, on the reverse strand, counting down.
GACTGTGTGGATCACAATAAACTGTGGAAAATTCTTCAAGAGATGGGAATACCAGACCACCTGACCTGCCTCTTGAGAAATCTGTATACAGGTCAGGAAGCAACAGTTAGAACTGGACATAGAACAACAGACTGGTTCCAAAGAGGGCCGAAGAATTGATGCTTTTGAAGTGTGGTGTTGGAGAATACTCTTGAGAGTCCCTTGGACTGCAAGGAGATCCAACCAGTCCATTCTGAAGGAGATCAACCCTGGGATTTCTTTGGAAGGAATGATGCTAAAACTGAAGCTCCAGTACTTTGGCCACCTTATGTGAAGAGTTGACTCATTGGAAAGACCTTGATGCTGGGAGGGATTGGGGGCAGGAGGAGAAGGGGACGACCGAGGATGAGATGGCTGGATGGCATCACGGACTCAATGGATGTGAGTCTGAGTGAACTCCGGGAGTTGGTGATAGACAGGGAGGCCTGGCGTGCTGCGATTCATGGGGTTGCAAAGAGTCAGACACGACTGAGCGACTGAACGGAATGGAACGGAACCATACCCATTCCAGTGTTCTTGCCTGGAGAATCCCAGGGACGAGGGAGCCTGGTGGGCTGCCGTCTCTGAGGTCGCACAGAGTCGGACACGACTGAAGCGACTTAGCAGCAGCAGGAGCAGCAACCATACTCAGCAGGGGGCTCAGTTCTCAGGCCCTCAGTATTCATATATCAAAATTTTAAAAGTTGAATTAGATAAATTCTAAAGTTTGTTCTTGAATTTATATAGCACAGATCACAACCTACACTCATGGTTACTTTACAGTTAATCATTACAGCCTTTATAGGGACTTTGTTATAGAAAATTGATCCTTTTTAAAGAAGCTCTTCACTTCTCAAGACTCAATTTCATGGGCCTTTTGCAAATTTCTGTTAATGAAGGTCAGCACAGTTGTTAGAAAAGATTTTGAGTTACTTTTGTGATATCCGCTTACTTATTCATCTCTATGTCGAAGACGATCTCTGCCCCTTGTAGGTTTAATATCTGAGTCATCTATACTGGTGATTGAGATAGAACAAAGCCTTTGGCCACCTGCCTCTGTTTGTGTGGATACAAGTCACTTCCCAGAGACATGATTCTAGTTACCTGACCAGAGTGTGGGGAACTCAGGGATCATTATCCAATGACAGAAATCTTGTGTCTCCCTGTTACAAGATTTAATATGAATACTGACGTTCATCTTAAATATCTATTAAAATGAATTTTAACTTTTATTTTTCCTTTTATTCCTACTTAAAATAAGAAATACCTTCTGCTCCAAGAGTAAGAGATAAGGGGGAAATGTCAGACAACATTAGAAATCTTTGAACTGGTTGGTTGGAGGTCGAGGAGATACAGAATGGAGACTGCTTCATATGAGAAACACAAAACAAGGCTATAACTTTCAAAGAACAGTTTATAGGATGCTCTTCCTTGCTTTTCACAAGCTCCTCATCCTTTTATTTTGTTCTTATTCTTGGAACCATGAATGTAACAACTATGTTCAGTAGAAAGCGCAAGAGGTTAGTCAAGGTCTTCCTGGTGTATCTTGGGAGGGGTAGAGGCATGCAGAGGAGTGTCTAGTGCTGAGATCTCAAATTCCTTGTTAAAGGATTTATTTGTCTGAATTAAGGATTTAATTGTCTGTCCTCTATTAAAGGTGGGCATTGCACAGGAAACTACGCCCTTTCATAACTCAGAACTACCCTTGTCTAACACTCAGACTCTTTCCTTATTATAACTTCCTGGTTTCTAGCCCAAGGTGCTATGCTAAAGTAGCAGCTCTCTGAGATAATTTTCTTGTTCCTATCTGGTTTGACTTTTGCCACTGCAAACAGCATTTAAAGAGAGCTTTCCCTTACTCCTACATGCCTACTTCCACTCCTCCAAGCCTACTTCTTCTTGGCTTTCACACTTGTGTGTACGTGCACACACGCACAAAGCTGTGTTAGGCATCTCGTGTTACAGTTACCACCGTTGCCTGCCCCTATACAGATTATACTTCCCTATGCACATTAGTTTCATACCCATTTCTTTACATGTTTGCCTTTCCCACTTTTCTGAACCTGAACTCCTTGAGGTCAGTGACCTTGTCCTATTTATCTTTGTTTTCCCAGTATCTGGCTGAATCTGGCATATTAAGAGTAAGGACACAAATGGATGGTTGGAGGTAAAAAAGAGGAATGAAAGTGCAGTAAAGTATGATTTCATAAACATCTAGTTAGGTCAAGAATTACTTTAATTTCTAGGTCATTTACTCACTCAGTCATTCATTAGACAACCGTTTTGCTGATTATTTTATGAAAGAGGTTGTCATCACTGCTTACTATACAGAGTTTGCTGTTTGTGTATGTGTGAGTGCCTTTAATCTACATGTGTATATTTAGAATGAAATTAACTATTAAATTGGAAATTATTCATTTCACAGTGTTAATCATTCCTACTAATCTTTTTGTTGCCTTCAAAGTTTCTAGAACATTTTTATATATAGATATCTGGTCAAAGTGTGCTGCACTGCCAACTGTAGTTGAGATCTGAGAGTCCAGAATAGATGGACCAGATGGGCAGCTTCCCTCACAGCAGAGTTTCCCAAAGTGCATTCAGCAGAATACTTGTTTCATGGGGTGTTAAAGGGATGTTACTAGGTGTGATAAGAAAAGGAACAGAGATAGAGAATTTGAGAGAGAAATTGAGGAGATTTATATACTCACATATATTCATGTATATAGATATATATGAGTATAAAATATATATTCATAGCTCATATATACATGAAACATTTGGATTCAATGATGTTGAATAGACATTAAGATTTTTTAGAACTTTTGATTCACTAATGTGCTTTGCAAATAAATAAAAAACAAATGCATAATATCTAGCACTTCTCAAAAATACTTTTTTCGTGAAATTTAAAACTTTTAAAGAATTTTTCAATAAATTTTGGTTCTGTAAAACTTTAGCTAGGTTATTACATTACAGCTCAAGGACGTATTCCTACCTGGTTGTGCCATGTTTTATGAATCCATAGATTTATGATATATTTGTGAGATCTCAGCTTGTCTTGAATTCTGGTACACCTGTCTTTATAATTTTTCTGGATTTGATTTTATTTTGGAAAAGGAAATGGCAACCTATTCCAGTATTCTTTCCTAGAAAATTCTATGAACAGAGGGGTCTGGTGGGCTACAGTCCAGGGGTTGCAAAGAGTTAGACATGACTGGGCGACTTACACACACACTGGGAGAATTGATGCTTAACCTGAAACTCCAATACTTTGGCTATCTGATGCGAAGAGCTGACTTGTTATAAAAGAGCCTGATGCTGGGAAAGATTGAAGGCAGGAGAACAGGGTGACAGAAAATGAGATGGTTGGATGGCATCACTGATTCAGTGGACATGCATGAGTTTGAGCAAACTCCGGGAGATGGTGAAGGAAAGGGAAGCCTGGCGTGCTGCAGTTCATGGGGTTGCAAAGAACTGTACATGACTTAAGGCCTGAATAACAACCAATTAGCTTTTGGATACAGTACTAATCATTTCCATTCATCTCCTTGGCCCCCACTTCCTCCTCTTTATTAGGCAGTATCCTATTAGGAAATCAGAAATGTCTCAAGATACTTAAAGCAGAATGAACTTAATTTAGGGTATTGCTTAAAAGGTTTTGGAAAATCTTGGAAAGCAAACAGAAGTAGAGAGGGACTGGAGCAAACAAAAGAAGAGTTTTCACATTTTAAAATTCAAGATCTGTAGCCACTAAATAATCCTAGTCTAGAGCCACCCTGTCTTTCCTACTGAATTGCTGAAGGTGCTGCCATAATTGGAACCATGCTGATGTCACTGAGTTGGACCTATCCAGGGAACCAGAGCCCACTGCTGCTGCTGAATCTCCAGGGATAGAGCTAGAGCCCACAGTTGACTGTGGTTACTGCCATTTGCCCATGGATGCTACTGCTGCTACTGAAGAGGTGGCAAAAAGAAGGAAAAAATGGCATCTTCTTTCTCCCTAATTTCAAAATCTCCAACTATTGCCTTTTATTGACAAACCTATCAAGAATTCAAGTGGCAAGAGGATTTTAGAAATGTAGGCTTTCAGTCCTGGTGGGATGGAGAATACAGAGAGGCAAGCATGGGGATGAAAACAGCAGACACTCTTGAACACTGTCCACCTCTTTGGATATCTGACATCCATAAATGCCTTTCTATTCATATTTAAGCTTCATATAAGAACAAGAAGCACTGAACCTCTACTTAACAAGATATACTACCACTTTTATCAAGAGACCCTAAAATTGAAGCACTGGTAAAATTATTTGACTTCATAAAATTATGTGCTATACTGCTGCTGCTGCTGCTAAGTCACTTCAGTCGTGTCCGACTCTGTGCGACCCCATAGACGGTAGCCCACCAGGCCCCCCGTCCCTGGGATTCTCCAGGCAAGAACACTGGAGTGGGTTGCCATTTCCTTCTCCAATGCATGAAAGTGAAAAGTCAAAGTGAAGTCACTCAGTCGTGTCTGACTAGTAGTAACCCCATGGACTGCAGCCCACCAGGCTCCTCCGTCCATGGGATTTTCTAGGCAAGAGTACTAGAGTGGGGTGCCATTGCTGGCCCAGTGTATAAGCCTCTGCTGACCTTCATTTGCCTCATATGGCTTACATTCTAAGTTCATTATTATAATCATTTCCTTACAAAATTTCTCTACTTCTCAGCTTTTTCTATATTCCTTATTAAACCTCAATCCTAGATGAACGCAAATCAGTTAACTTTTTCTGTACCTGCTCCCTTTTGCAGATTGGCATTACTGGAGAAAATCCTGTAAATGAGCTGACTTGTATCAAAATGAGTTAAAATCACCAGCCTCAAGTGAGCATTCAGTATTGCCCAGGACTTTTCCACTAAAGCTTGTCCTCTCTTCTGTGCAGTAATTATCTCAGATTCTGTGCTCCCTTCCCCACATTCATACCATGATATTGGGAAAAAGAAATCAACAGCTATGAGTTCTGTCATATTCCCAAGAGAAAATCTTACATACATCTGCATCTTTATGCCACTGACCTTTCATCCCTCTGCCACAAGAAAGAAATGGCCTTCATTCTCTTGAATCTAATGCCTTCTGGAACCCAACATTGCTCAGTTCCTCAGGATCTCTGCTTTTCTTTAAAAGCATATCTACACCATTATTCCCATCACCAGATAAACCTGACCTAGAATTTTAAATCACAAAAAAGTTAAACAATCTTCATTGTCTTCTTTTACCTTTTATTTTTCTCTCTGTTACATTTCAGAAGTTGTCTAATTGAACTGCCTCTTATTCCTCATTTTCCAGTGACTCTTTTTGTACTCAAGTTTGGCTTCTGTTACCAATACTCAAGACTGCTCAGGTAAGCAATGAACTCCATTTAAGAAAAATAAGTGGACAGTCTCTTTCATGGTCATTTTACTTGGCCCAGTTGACTTTCTCCATCTTGAAATTGACTTTTATTTTGTTGATTATTTCTCAATGCAGTCTCTCTCTGAAAAAGTACTTCTCTGTGTTGACGATATTCAAGCCCATACCTTAGGAAGATGTTGTCTTTCTTTATACTCTTTTCATAAAAGAATTCATTAATTCCCAAGGCTCTTGATGACTCTAAAATCCCATCTCCAGCCAAGAGCATGCCTCTGAACTCCACTCTTGTATACATAACAAAATTCTTCAAAATTCCACTTAAATATCTCTAAAGCATCTCAAACTAAAAATCTCTAAACTTGAATCCATTGGTTTCTCTTCTAAATCTTTTTCTGTCACAGCCTTCCTCATCTCAGAAAAGGATCCTATCTATGTGCAAAACAAGACATTTGGAAATTACCTTTCATTATTTTTTCTTTTATCTCCTTCATTTTTACCAGTATGATCTGTGAGTTTCACAGAAATCGATTTCTTTCCAGTTTTACTTTTACCCAACTTGTCCAGGACTCCCAATTAGACTAAAATCCAGCATCTTACCATGCTTTACAAGGCAGAGCATGATACAGTCTTGATATATCTCTCTGACTTCATCTCCGGTCTTACTCCTCTCCTCATTTACTGCCTTCTAGCACCCAAATAGAAACACCTCTGGTTCCTCAAATACACTCACTTCTCTGCTTTAGGATCTTTTGTACTTCTCTCTTCCCTTCCTGGAGCTCCCTTCCTCTAGTACTTCATATGGTGGCATTTTCTTGTCCTTCATAATAGTCAATGATGTTTGCCCATTGCCTTAGTTAGCTTCTACAAGTACTTCTTACAGCATTTATTTCACTTTCATTTGAGCACCTATTTCAATATCTAATTATCCAGTTTGGGTTTTATTATTGGATCCCTTTCTAGGTTGCAAGCTCCATAAGGCAGAAACCTTGTCAATTCAATCTAGTATTAGTAATAGTAAGTCTAGTACTTAGCACATAGTAGGTACTCAACAGAATTTGATGAAAGAATGAAAGCATGAAGCTCAGTTACTCAGTCATATCTGACTCTTTTAGACCCTATGGAATTGAAGCCTGCCAGGCTTTTCTGAAAGCATGAAGATTGATGTCTATATGGAATTATAGAAGGATCTTGGTAAAAGAGTATGGTTATTTGAATTTCATCTTTTGAGATCTAGCAAAAAGTATATAGATTGTTTGGTTTGAAAGATTAAATAGAGGGAAATAAAATTTTTCCACTAAAATTTGGACATTAAAAATATCAAGTCTGTCCTCATAGAAGAAGTTGCTTGTCAGTCCAATGATGAAGAGGCTCTGTAGATAGTTGTGGACCAAGCTCCCAGAGATATACCATCATAAAATTGTTGGCAAGTGTCTAGTAGGATTACTAGTTTCTCTTAAAATACCTTGCCTTTTGCATGCAGTTTTATATGCACAGAATTCTGAGTTGTATCACTTTGTCTTATAACAGAGGGCTAGAACATTTGATATTACTGAAAGCATTAAGGAGAAATCAAATTTCATTTTGAATTGTCTGTTTCTCTTTTCTCATGAAGTGGAAACTGAATAGAAAAAAAGGATGCCTGAGAGGTAACAAAATATATTATTCTCCTTGGCCTGACAATTCTTGGGGCTGGGCGGAGGTTGGGTACTGTTCTTCTGTTAACATGAGAAGAGAAAGGACTGTATGAAAACTTTCCCTTCACTTTATTCTATCAATACTCCTTCAGTTTCCATGGAAATAAGAACTGAAAGGCCAGTGAGAGAGTTTCTTCCTGGCATGCTTTGGCTGCTTACAGTCAAGGGCTTGTAGGAAGTGTCAACTACCAATTTAAAAAGATTTAACTTTTTGTATTTTGCCCCTTTTTTTTTTTAACTGTGCAGTTTCCCTCATATCATTAACAAAAACAGAATTAGGAAATAAAAGATAAGAAACAAATTTGAACAAGCTCTTTCCATGACTGTAATTTGGGGACATTTCTTTGGGTCTGAACATCTAGACTTGATTCCTTTAAGATCAAAAGGACTTGCTTGAGTTCTGCCTTTGGGGACTGTGAGAAAAGGGTGAAGAATTTGGAAGACTGATTTATACTTTGCAGTCTCTTTTAAAAACGATGAGAGCCACTCCTAGCATCTCCCCCACACTTCCATAAGAGATAGAATGAGTGGTAGTTTGAATGATAAAAAGAAAATGAGGCCAAATTTTGAAGAATTCAGTGGTCTTGCAGGAAAAAAGAATGAGCGGAGAATGGGTTGAGAAATGACCCTGGAGGTATGAACACTGTGAGGCTCACTGTGTCTCTACTTTTTATTGCATTTATTTTTTTATATCATAGCTTTTACACTTTCTCTTGAGAGTCTTTGTAAAATGTGAACCTGAAAACTCTAGAATGCACTTATTCAGGGAAAATGGTATCTGGTTTTCAGATTATCAGAGTACAGTTTATCCATATCTTATTTGTTTCCCCAATTGAGGTTCAACACCAGGAATTGAAGATCACTGCATTTTTCCCTGTGGATGAAACATTCATTATTATTAAATTATAACCAACGAGGAATGTTTAGAGACTATCTCAACTATCTCAAACATGGCCCCTTTCCATCTCAATTAATGAGTCCCTTCTTTTTCTACAGTACTGTGTGCAGTATAGAGTTTGGGTCAGAACACCAAATGCAGACCACGAGTGCCTATCCTGCTGTTGGTTCTGAGTTCCTCAGCCTTCAGAGGAACGGCGTCATCGGTATTAAAAGACACAGAGTTCTAAAGAGTAAAGATTTTCAGTTGCTCAGAAGAAATAAAGAATTATTTTTTTGGTACTAGGAACCCAAAGCAGTGTATCCTCAGGATTTTTACACAAGTATACACTCTGTAATAGAGACAAATATATCTGCAATACCCTTTCTATATTCCATCTGGCAAGGAGCTGTATATGCAGAATCTTTCAATGTCCTTCAATATATTTTGGCTACATCATGCTAAAGTAAGACTGCTTGCTTGCTTAGTCACTAAGTTGTGTCTGACTTTTTGCGACCCCATGGACTGTAGTCCACCAGGCTCCTCTGTCCCTAGTACTTTCCAGGCAACAAGACTGAAGTGGTTTGCCACTGCTTTCTTCAGGGGATCTTCCTGACCCAGGGATCAAAATCATGTCTCCTGCATTGGCAAGCAGATTCTTTACCACTGAGCCACCAAGGAAGCCCAAATTAAGATTGAGTAATGCCAAGTATATGGAAGGCCAAAGAATGTGGTCCAAGAAATACTTAATTGATTTAATAATAAAAATATACAATACCTTGGGAAGTGCATCATATATTAGAAACACTATGATATAATACCAGAAAGAAAAAGCAATTCTCTTCTATTCCACTAGAAGATGTCCAAATAGTAACTTGGACTATATTTTTAGCATTTTGGGGGCAGAATTTGAAGCAATATGGGCTTCCCTTGTGGCTTAGCTGGTAAAGAATCTGCCCGCAATGTGGGAGACCTGGGTTGGGAAGATCCCCTGGAGAAGGGAAAGACTATCCACTGCAGTATTCTGGCCTGGAGAATTCCATGGATCGTATAGGCCATGGGGTTGCAAACAGTCAGACACGACTGAATGACTTTCAGTTTCACTAGAGGCAATATTGACTCCTTATTGCTTGAGATACTAACAAAGCAAAAGCATTTTTTTTTTTGTAAGATTAGTTTATAATTGTCTTATTTAAGAAAACAAACATAAATATTACTATAAGGATCATTTTCTGGCTTCAATGATAATGCATTTGAAAACAGAACACACATACCTACACAGCCACAGAGAACTGCCAACTGATGCTAAACTAAATTTTTAAAATTTTAGATTATAATTGAAGGAATTTTATTTACAAGTTAAATAGTAGCATTTTTTATCAAAGAATTATTTTTCTCTATGTGTTTTTGGTACATACTAGAATTCCCTTTAGGAATGAAATGTAGCTGGAGATCCATCCATTCTCTCTTTTATAATGGAGATGTATTTCAGTCTCTGTAAATCTCACATAGCCCTTAAAAATCATGAAAATTGATAGACTCTATTGTAATATTTGTAGGAATTGACTAGAGAAAAGGTTTTCTTTGCAGAACTCCTGCTAAGAGATGCTGGGCTTCCTGAAGTTACTTCATATCCATTTTAACTTGGATTGTGATACATCATCTTAAGTATTATTAAGGCTTTATTCACTAGATCAAAATATAGTTGAGCCATATATAAAATTTTTACATTCAGTTTCTATTAAGGATTTCCTGTTACCATGAAACATCATAGCATAGCATTGATTTTTCTATCTTACCCAATTTTAGTAAAAATTTAGTATTAATGATACAACTTAGAGCGTGGTTATCTCCAAGCGATAGTATAGGTAGATAGTCTGGATATATCTAAATCCTCCTACCTGTGAGATTTCTAAGGCACCTGTGATAATGTGAATGGGAATTAAGATATCATTCATTCAAAGCTTTTAATCAAATATCTACTTCATGTCAGGCACTGATTTTGAAGTGAACAAAAGTGACAGAAATGTCTCATTATAGAGCTTACATTTTAATAACCAAATGAATAAAACATAGAACATGTTCAGTTCAGTTCAGTCGCTCAGTTGTGTCCAACTCTTTGCGACCCCATGAATCGCAGCACGCCAGGCCTCCCTGTCCATCACCAACTCCCGGAGTTCACTCAGACTCCTGTCCATCGAGTCAGTGATGCCATCCAGCCATCTCATCCTCTGTTGTCCCCTTCTCCTCCTGCCCCCAATCCCTTCCAGCATCAGAGTCTTTTCCAATGAGTCAACTCTTCTCCTGAGGTGGCCAAAGTACTGGAGTTTCAGCTTTAGCATCATTCCTTCCAAAGAAATCTCAGGGCTGATCTTTTTCAGAATGGATGGTTGGATCTCCTTGCAGTCCAAGGGACTCTCAAGAGTCTTCTCCAACACCACAGTTCAAAAGCATCAATTCTTCTGCGCTCAGCCTTCTTCACAGTCCAACTCTCATATCCATACATGACTACTGGAAAAACCATAGCTTTGACTAGACAGACCTTAGTTGGCAAAGTAATGTTTTTGCTTTTGAATATGCTATCTAGGTTGGTCATTACTTTTCTTCCAAGGAGTAAGCGTCTTTTAATTTCATGGCTGCAGTCACCATCTGCAGTGATTTTGGAGCTCAAAAAAATAAAGTCTGACACTGTTTCCACTGTTTCTCCATCTATTTCCCATGAACTGATGGGACCAGATGCCATGATCTTCTTTTTCTGAATGTTGAGCTTTAAGCCAACTTTTTCACTCTTCTCTTTCACTTTCAACAAGAGGCTTTTTAGTTCCTCTTCACTTTCTGCCATAAGGGTGGTGTCATCTGCATATCTGAGGTTATTGATATTTCTCCCAGAAATCTTGATTCCAGCTTGTGTTTCTTCCAATCCAGCATTTCTCATGATGTACTCTGCATATAAGTTAAATAAGCAGGGTGACAATATACAGCTTTGATGTACTCCTTTTCCTATTTGGAACCAGTCTGTTGTTCCATGTCCAGTTCTAACTGTTGCTTCCTGACCTGCATACAGATTTCTCAAGAGGCAGGTTAGGTGGTCTGGTATTCCCATCTCTTGAAGAATTTTCCACGGTTTATGTGATCCACACAGTTAAAGGCTTTGGCATAGTCAATAAAGCAGAAATATTTGTTTTTCTGGAACTCTCTTGCTTTTTCCATGATCCAGTGGATGTTGGCAGTTTGATCTCTGGTTCCTCTGCCTTTTCTAAGCCAGCTTGAACATCAGGAAGTTCACGGTTCACATATTGCTGAAGCCTGGCTTGGAGAACTTTGAGCATGACTTTACTAGCATGTGAGATGAGTGCAATTGTGCAGTGGTTTGAGCATTGTTTGGCATTGCCTTTCTTTGGGATTGGGACATGTTATACCGACTTAAAAAGCAACAACAATCTAGACTATTTCTTAAATTTCTTATTCCAAAGCAAATCTCTGTGTGAGGACTATATTGAGCATGTGTCTTAGGCTCTTCTTTTTCCTTACCTTCACTGTTCCCCATCTGACCACTGTGCTTACAGTGATGAATGTACTCTACCCACAGCACAGAACAGAGGAAAAGCTGAGAGGTTTTATGGTAGATCTTTCCCATCATTATACAGTCCCTATGCTAAGAAAGTTGGACCAGTCAAATTTTCAACTCTTTGGGACAGAACTGGTATATTGTAGAGGGGGAGATTGTGGTTAAGAGGTCATGTGAGGAGAGCACTGCCCACCCTTCCCTGGTGCATAAGAATATATGCGTTGCCCCTCTTGTGCAAAGACTTCTTATTCATGTAAACAAAAGAATTCCTCCTCTTTGGGCTGCACTTCTCCACGGGCATACACAGAGCTGGTAACTATGGTCTAGTAGTGTTCATCCAAAATGTGGATGCCCACAGCCAAAGATAGCTTGTCTGTGTACACTCTGTATCAAGAGATCTTCCTTTCAATGCACTCTCACAGCTGTCATTTTTCTTTTTGATAGTCAATTTATTATTATTAATATGGAGTGATGAGAATAAGGTTTTTATTCCTCTAAGATTATAGTTGGGTAAAAAATTTCTTAGTATACATGGTAATTATTTTAGGAATATATAATTTCTCTCAAATTGGCTGCTTCTGGTACGCTGATTCAGAAGGCATTAACTCATCTGCAAATAGGATCATTAGAAGCCAAGCCAAAGAGGTAGCTGATTTGCTTGGTATGGTATATAGAGGCTGTTTCAGGAGTTCTTTCTCTCTATATATCTCTCTCTCCTTTCTTGCTCTCTTGCTCTCTCATTTATTCCATTTCAGAACTGCTGCAGCAGGTAAGGCATTTTTTACTCTCATCTCATTAATCACTTGTGGGTTGCTGAGGAGAGCTATATTAATACCTGGTCAAAAGACAGGATAATCCATAACTCTTCCAGCAGCAGCAAAGCCAGCTGTGGAAGCAATGTGTTACTATGTAACCGGGCTGAAGTGATTTATGCAAACTAACATGACACATCTCTAAAGGAAACCTGCTTGCTCAAACCAGGAGAGACATGATTACTTTAACCCTTGCCTGTATGACTGGCCCTCTGCAGAACTGTAACATGATCAAAGTTGACTTTTGGACTTGTAACACCTCTGTGTGTCTTCTCTCTTTTCTACCTCTTCCAGACACTATAGGATCCTATGATTTCCATTAACTGCTCTCTCAAATTTTTGATTCAGATTTTTCTTTAAATGTATTAATCCTTCTGTAGTAATTTTTTTAAATTGTGGATAAATTTTCAGTTTAGATGTTGGAATCTGAAGGTGAAATCATATTAGTGTTATTTGAAACCTCTGAAAAGTCATAGGCTACTGCTTTTTTAACCAGCTCAACCCCCTAAGTCTTCCATGATCCTTACAAAAAGCTGTGTGTATCAAGCATTAATGCATTTTATAATTAAAAAAATCACAGATATGATAAAATTGCTAGTGGATTATTTGATGAAGGAGATCAACATTCCAGCTAAAAGCAAAGCGTGTTGTCACTTAGGTTAATTTTTACGAACTTCTTAGGGGAAGTGGAAGGATATACTAGATATGAATGTTGAAAATTGCTTTGAGATCGTCAGGACTAGCTTCATGGATCTCTACAATATATGGCAGCTTACAGTGAAGCCCAGGCTTCATACCTACCAGAGAACCAAAGTTGGAGTTCTAACGCGGAAGGGCTTCCATTTTGGAAAGCTGGACAAATGGTGTTTTACTAAAGGAACTGTGACTGAAGTATTAAGAGACTAATACAGATTAAGGTGTAAGGCTGGGTTATAGTGAGTGGAGCAGTTAGAGTCCAGTTAGAACAAGTTCCACAGCTATATACATATTTGTACATTTAAAAAACTTAAATATTAATAGAATTTGAATACAACTATGGTTAGAAAGTCAGAAGTTAACGGCTGCATACTGACGGCATCAGTGTTTCTGTAGTTCCGCTTATTAAAGATATGCTATAGCATATTTGTTCTAAAACTTGCATGCCACCTATGGTCTGGGGCCACAGTTTCCCACTGAAATTCACTATACTTGTTGTGCTTAATCTTTGAGGTGCCATAGACTACTGTGGCATCTTGGTGAAGCCCAAGAACCCCCAAATACCACTGTGATTTTATTGCTTCTCACAGACTTAACTGAAGGAAATGATAACTTTTAGAGGTTGAAAATAAGAATATTATTTTTCCCCATCTCAATATCTGGACTTCCTAGACTCTATTTTAGATTAAGAACCTCTGCAAGTGTAATCCATTTTCATGAATTATTGAGGCACAGTGAAAACTGGGTATGCATTAAGTTGCATATAGGAAGATAATGCTGAAGATTTTTTAAGCTGTTAAGTCTACTCCATGATTGAATAACCAGAGATACAGAGAAGCAGCTCTCTAATGCTTCCTCAGCCTTTATGGTCCGGTTTCCATTCTGTTGGACTGCAAGGAGATCCAACCAGTCCATTCTGAGGGAGATCAACCCTGGGATTTCTTTGGAAGGAATGATGCTAAAACTGAAGCTCCAGTACTTTGGGCACCTTATGCGAAGAGTTGACTCATTGGAAAAGACCCTGATGCTGGGAGGGATTGGGGGCAGGAGGAGAAAGGGATGACCAAGGATGAGATGGCTGGATGGCATCACGGACTCAATGGACGTGAGTCTGAGTGAACTCCGGGAGTTGGTGATGGACAGGGAGGCCTGGCGTACTGGGATTCATGGGGTCGCAAAGAGTCGGACACGACTGCGCGACTGAACTGAACTGAACTGAACTTCCATTCTGTATTCTGACTTGTCCTGGATCTACCTGATTGTTAACTCTTTTTACAGTTAGTATATGACCACTGTCTTTCAGATTAGAAACTCCACAATGATTTCTTTGTTAAAAAAATATTCCTTCCCTTTGTGATCCTCATTGTCATTTGCCTTCCCTGCATGTGGATATTTAATCGTCTCTGGGCCACTTTCCATAGCTCTACCTCCCACGAATGGCCCATCTCCAACCCCACAGAGGAATTTGGACAAATGAGAAGAGAAGCAGTTTCTTATATTAATTAGGGGAGGTAGAAGCTTAATGAAAATTTGACACAGTACTTTGCCTTTTGCTATGACTTTCTTTTGGCAGACAGAGTTAAGCAGTGAATAATTTTAACTATATCAAGGGTTGATGCAATTTACAATACCATGTTCACTTATATTTTGGAATGCAATAGAGAGGTTCTAATGTGGTTCAGGTCATCATCTCCATTGCAATTTCTGCAGTGGCTCCTAATTATGAGGATATAGCAGTAAACCAAAGTCTAGCGCTCTGAAGTGATCTGACTCCATGTTGCACTTAGTTGGCAGATAATATATGAGTTAGTTTGTTTATTTTTGAGACAACAGACCCCACCCCCACCTTCCTTGAATCAAATTTACTTTCTTGAACATATTCCATGTGTCTCTCTAAGTTTTCCAAAATTTTATTTAGGATAATACACACATTAGTTGATTACAGTGGATTTATAACTAACCTGGTTTAGGTGGTAGAACCTCTGTAATTGAGAGCAATTTGTAAGACACTCTGTAACTGAATAGCAATCTTCTGCATTATTCAGATGGACAGTGACCAAACCAATGATGGTAAATGTCCTAAACACTCCAGGATTATCTGTCCATGCTTGCATAAGGATGATAAGAAGGCATATAGAGGAAATGGTCATGATGGACCTGGAAGCTGTACCACAGGTAAAACGTTTGAGGAAACTGGACTGTTTATCTTGGGACACAATAGTAACATTTAAGAATCCAAATAACTGTCTTTTTAAAAATGTTTTATTTATTTTGTTTTTGGCCATGCTGGGTCTTTGTTGCTGTGTGGGCTTTTCTCTAGTTGTGGCGAGTAGGGACTACTCTCTCTATTTGTGGGGCATGGGCTTCTCATTGCGGTGGCTTCTCTTCTTGCAAAGCACAGGCTGTACAGCATATAGGCTTGGTAGTTGTGGCTTCTGCGCTCTGGAACACAGGCTCAATAGTTGACCTTCGGCATGTAGGGTCTTCCCAGACCAGGGATTGAACCTGTGCCTCCTGCATTGGCAGGTGGATTCTTTACCACTAAGCCATCAAGAAAGCCCAGGAATCAAAATAACTGTCTTGGGTAAGTGGACTTCAATCCTGAAGGACTCACTGCACAAATTTAGAATAGGATGATGATGTGAACTGCATGCATGATCAGTCCCTCAACTGTGTCCGATTCTTTGTGATCTCATGGACTATAGCCCACCAAGCTCCTCTGTCCATGGGATTTTGCATGCAAGAATGCTAGAGTGGACTGCCATTTCCTTCTCCAGAAGATCTTCTTGAGCCAGGGATCCAACCCACATCTCCTGTGTCTCCTGTCATGGCAGGCAGATTCTTTACTGCTGCACTACCTGGGGATCCCCAATGTGAACTGCATTAGGTCTCTATTGCATTCTAAACTGAAAGCAAATATGGTGTTGAAAACTGCATCAACCCACAATATAGTTAAAATTATTCGCTGCCTAACTCTATTTGTCTTGAAGTAGAAGACAGAACAGAACCAGAACCACTAAGCAAAAGTTAGGGAGGGCATATTTTACCTTGATAGAGGAAAGAGATTTCTATTATCCCTATTAATTATATCTTTTAAAAAATTTATTATTTTATTGCAGGATAATTGCCTTACAGAATTTTGCTCTTTTCTGTCAAGCCACAACATGAATCCACCATAGGTATACATACATCCCCTCCCTTTTGAACCTCCCTCCCATCTCCCTCCCTATCCCATCCCTCTAGGTTGATACAGAGACCCTGTTTGAGTTTCCTGAGCCATACAGCAAATTCCCATTGGCTATCTATTTTACATAGGGTAATGTAAATTTCCAGTTTTCTTTCCATACATCTCACCCTCTCCTTCCCTCTCCTGTGTCCATAAATCTATTCTTTGTCTGTTTCTCCATTGCTGCCCTGTAAATAAATTCTTCAGCACCATTCTTTAGATTCCGTATATATGTGTTAGAATACAGTATTTATCTTTCTCCTTCTGACTCACTTCACTCTGTATAATAGCTTCTAGGTTCATCCACCTCATCAGAATGGACTCAAATGCATTCCTTTCTATGGCTGAGTAATATTCCATTGTGTATATGTACCACAACTTCTTTATTCATTCATCTGTCAATGGACATCTAGGTTGCTTCCATGTTCTAACCATTGCAAATAGTGCTGCAATGAACAATGGGACACATGTGTCTTTTTCAACCCTGGTTCCTCAGGGTATACGCCTAGGAGTGGAAATGCTGTGTCACATGGTGGTTTTATTCATAGTTTTTTGATGAATCTCCATGTTGTCTCATGGTGCAGGAGCGGTGGCTGCATGGTACAAGAGCAGCTGAGAGGAGCTACCCTACGTCCAAGGTCAGGAGTGGTGGCCATGAGGAGATACTCCATGTCCAAGGTTAGGAACAGCAGCTGTGCTTTGCTGGAGCAGCCGTGAAGAGATACTCCACATCCAAGTTAAGAGAAAACCAAGTAAGATGATAGGCACTGAGAGAGAGCATCAGAGGGCAGACAGACTGAAACCACAATCACAGAACGCTAGCCAATCTGATCACATGGACCACAGCCTTGTCTAACTCAGTGAAACTAAGCCATGCCATGTGGGTCCACTCAAGATGGACAGGTCATGGTGGAGAGGTCTGACAGAATGTGGTCCACTGGAGAAAGGAATGGCAAACCACTTTAGTATTCTTGCCTTGAGACCCCATAAACAGTATGAAAAGGCAAAGGATAGAATGCTGAAACATGAATTCCTCAGTTCGGTAGGTGCCCAATATGCTACTGGAGATCAGTGGACAAATAACTCCAGAAAGAATGAAGGGATGGAGCCAAAGCAAAAACAGGACCCAGTTGTGGATATGACTGGTGATAGAAGCAAGGTTCGATGCTGTAAAGAGCAATATTGCATAGGAACTTGGAATGTTAGGTCCATGAATCAAGGCAAATTGGAAGTGGTCAACAAGAGATGGCAAGAGTGAACATTGACATTCTAGGAATCAGCGAACTAAAATGGGCTGGAATGGGTGAATTTAACTCAGATGACCATTATATCTACTACTGTGGGTAAGAATCTCTTAGAAGAAATGGAGTAGTCATCATGGTCAACAAAAGAGTCCAAAATGCAGTACTTGGATGCAGTCTCAAAAACGACAAAATGATCTCTTCATTTCCAAGGCAAACCATTCAATATGATGGTAATCCAAGTCTATGCCCTGACCAGTAACACTGAAGAACCTGAAGTTGAACAATTTTATGAAGACCTACAAGACCTTCTAGAAGTAACACCATAAAAAGATGTCCTTTTCATTATAGGGGACTGGAATGCAAAAGTAGGAAGTCAAGAAACAGGTGGAGTAACAGGCAAATTTGGTGTTGGAGGGCAAAGGCTAATAGAGTTTTGCCAAAAGAACACACTGGTCATAGCAAACACCCTCTTCCAACTACACTAGAGAAGACTGTACACATGGACATCACCAGATGGACAACACTGAAATCAGACTGATGATATTCTTTGCAGCCAAAGATAGAGAAACTCTATACAGTCAGCAAAAACAAGATCAGGAGCTGACTGTGGCTCAAATCATGAACTTCTTATTGCCAAATTCAGATTTAATTGAAGAAAGTGGGGAAAACCACTAGACCATTCAGGTATGACCTAAAAAATCCCTTACAATTATACAGCAGAAGTGAGAAATAGATTTAAGGGACTAGACCTGATAGACAGACAGCCTGATGAACTATGACTGGAGGTTCATGACATTGTGCAGAGACAGGGATCAAGACCATCCCCAAGAAAAAGAAATGCAAAAAGGCAACTTGGTTGTCTGAGGAGGCTTTACAAATAGCTGTGAACAAAAGAGAAGCAAAAAGCCAAGGAGAAAAGGAAAGAAATAAGCATCTGAATGCAGAGTTCCAAAGAATAGCAAGGAGAGATAAGAAAGCCTTCCTCAGCAATCAATGCAGGGGCATAGGTCAGAGTCCGGGCATGGGGACAACCGTGAGCCACGCTGGGCCATGGTGTTCCTCCTGCAGTCCTGGTGGCAGTTGGTCTAGTAGTTTTGGACTCCCTGAGCTTTGGCTGCATGGAGAGCTATTAATTAAATCTTTAAACAGAATATCCAAAACAAAAACAGAAGGCAGTGATGTCTTAATTCTTTGAAGTATTAGTGGTTGGGAGAAGTTGGAGGGATGAGAGGGAGAGTGCATGAGCTTTTGTCTGTTTAGATGCTGGACGAGGCTTTGTGTCATTGATAGGGATGGTATGGAAGAGTATATGGTTTCTAAGGGCCCATCCAACTCTTGTAATTATGATTCTGTGATTTGAGAAGGGGTCATGGGATGAAGCCTTCATTCTGCAAGTGACTCAGTGACGCACCCTGACGTTCTAGTCCATTATTCATATTTATGGCATCTGTGTGTCTACTCTCCTATGCACAACTTCCTGTTGGCTGTAGCTGTAGCTGTAATTAACACAAACTTTATTTCTGCAAGTCGACCAAAAAAAAAAAAAAAAGAGAACATATTAGATGTTTATGCCATTTGTCTCCAACTACTAGGTCACAGGATCAGGGATAAATAATCTTTTTGTTATTTTATAGGACAATCTGGATATTTCATAGAAACTATGAATGCTATTCCTATAAAAATGTACACCAGTACACAATTTTTGCACACAATTCTAGCTGTATGTGCAAAGTCTGAGGCCAAACTGTAGAATCTTAACTAGGAACCTTGATATTAGAGATTTTTGGCTGTTTTATTGCAATGAAATGAGCACCAGCAAAAAACAATAGCACAGCTTGTGTATTTTTTTTGTTTTCTCACTTGCCCCTTTTATTTTTCTCCTGTACAATGCAGCAGGGACCTCAGATGGTGATCTAGATCATTCCTGTGCTACTTTTTCATCAGGATTTAGAAGGACTGTACATGTGCTTCCCAGAATACTGCACTGCAAAACTCCCAAAGAGGATTCCATGATTTATGTACTTTATTAACTATAAAAGTTGTTTTATGTGCTTTGTTAGGTTTTAAGCTAAAGGAATCTTTTAGCTGTCTTGTCAAGCATAACTGTCATCACTTGACCAGATATAAGTTAGTTAGTTGGAAAATTTGGCAAGTAGTGGGAGGGAAAATGATACAGGAAAGAAAATAAAGTGAGAGACACTATGGCCAAGCAGGCAAACTGCTGGGCAACAGAAGCTTACCACCTACCCCTCATCTACCATGTTGGGAAGCTCTGGAAACCTTTATAGACTACACACTTTTGTGCTCTCTTACCTAAAGGATGAGAAAGCTGGGGTATATGGAACACCGTCCACATCAGTCATTCTTTGAGGGCTGCTGGAGGCCAAAGCCTTTGACTGTGTGGATCACAATAAACTGTGGAAAATTCTTCAAGAGATGGGAATACCAGACCACCTGACCTGCCTCTTGGGAAACCTATATGCAAGTCAGGAAGCAACAGTTAGAACTGGACATGGAACAACAGACTGGTTCCAAATAGGAAAAGGAGTACATCAAGGCTGTATATTGTCACCCTGCTTATTTAACTTCTATGCAGAGTACATCATGAGAAACACTAAGCTGGAAGAAGTACAAGCTGGAATTAAGATTGCCTGGAGAAATATCAATAACCTCAGATATGCAGATGACACCACCCTTATGGCAGAGAGTGAAGAAGGACTACAAAGCCTCTTGATGAAAGTGAAAGAGGAGAGTGAAAAAGTTGGCTTAACGCTCAACATTCAGAAAACTAAGATCGTGGCATCTGGTCCCATCGCTTCATGGGAAATAGATGGGGAAACAGTGGAAACAGTGTCAGACTTTATTTTTGGAGCTCAAAAATCATGGCAGATGGTGATTGCAGCCATGAAATTAAAAGACGCTTACTCCTTGGAAGGAAAGTTATGACCAACCTAGATAGCATATTCAAAAGCAGAGACATTATTTTGCCAACTAAGGTCCGTCTAATCAAAGCTATGATTTTTCCAGTAGTCATGTATGGATGTGAGAGTTGGACTGTGAAAAGGCTGAGCACTGAAGAATTGATGCTTTTGAAGTGTGGTGTTGGAGAAGACTCTTGAGAGTCCCTTGGAGTGCGAGGAGATCCAACCAGTCCATTCTGAAGGAGATCCGTTCTGAATGTTCATTGGAAGCACTGATGCTGAAGCTGAAGCTCCAATACTTTGGCCCCCTGATGCAAAGAACTGCTGCTGCTGCTAAGTCACTTCAGTCGTGTCCAACTCTGTGTGACCCCATAGATGGCAGCCCACCAATCTCCTCTGTTCCTGGGATTCTCCAGGCAAGAACACTGGAGTGAGTTGCCATTGCTTTCTCCGATGCAAAGAACTGACACATTGGAAAAGATGCTGATGCTGGGAAAGGTTGAAGGCAGGAGGAGAAGGGGAGGATAGAGGATGAGATAGGTGGATGGCATCATGGACTCTTAGACATGAGTTTGAACAAGCTCTGGGAGTTAATGAAGGACAGGGAAGCCTGGTGTGCTGCAGTCCATGGGGTTGCAAGAGTTGGATGCGACTGAGTGACTGAACTGACTGAAATTAGTTTGCAAGATATCTGCAAGTCATTTTGCTCATAAGTTCAACTTGTGTTAAATACCTTTCCAGAGTTCCTATTTTTAGAAAACATGATGGCTGTGACTTTTATGTCCCTCTATTTCTTTGATATTTCCTAAGAAAGGAATGCTTTTGTTCTCATGGCAGATAAACTTTAGTTATAAAATGAGTTGTGAAATGTCCTTCCTTTTTAATTTTTGGGAAGTGTTTGTACAGATGCGGTATTAATTCTTTAGATTTTTCTTTGGGTTTCACCATTGAAGACACCAAGGCGTGGGATTTTTCTTTGTGGGTTGTTTTTTTGATTACTAATTCAGTCTCTTGTTGTTTAGGTCTACTCATCTGTTTCTTCTTGAGTTAGTTTTAGTAGTTTGCATCTATTTAAGAGTTTGTCCACTTCACCTAAGTTGTCTAATTAGTTGGCATACAATAATTCATAGTATTCATTTATAATCCTCTTTTGTTTTTCGGTAGGTCAGTAGCCCTGTCACCACTTTTATTGCTGAATCCTGTAATTTGAGTTTGTTCTCCCTCTCTCTCTCTTCCTCCTGCCTTCACATCCTTTGTCCCTCCCCCACCCTGTCAATCTAACTAAGAAGTCAATTTTGTTCATCATTTAAAAAAAAAAAAACAACAGCTTTTGGCTTCATTGATTTTCTCAAATATTTTCTCTATTCCATTAATTTCCACTTTAATCTTTATTATGTTTTCCTTCACTTGCTTTAGATTTAGTGTTTGGTTCTTTTTCCCATGTTAGTTTAAGTTATTGATTTAAAAATCTTTCTTCTTTCTTAATGTAGACATTTACAGGCATGAATTCCCTCTAAGCACTGTTTTAGCTGCATCTCATCATTTTTTGTATATTGTGTTTTTCTTTCCATTATTCTCAAAGTATTTTCTGGTTTAATTTTAAGTTTATGATACATGGATTATCTATATGTATTGTTCAATTTCTACTTGTTTGTTAGTTTTCAAAAATTTCCCCTGCTTTTGTTTTTTAATTTCATTACTTATAGTCACAGAATACACTTTTTTCTGTCTTTTTAAATCCTTTAAAGTTTGTTTTATGGTTTAATCTTTTTCAGAGAATGTTTCATGTACTCTTGAGAAAAACTACATACTCTGTTGTATTGGGTGGTGTGTTCTATACATATCTGTAAATTTTCATGGGCTTACCATTGTTATTCAAGTCTTCTTTTTCTTTGTTGCTATTTTTGTCTGGTTTCTCTACTTATTATTGAAAGTGGAAACCATCCACTTTCAATAAACCATATTGATTTAGCTTTTTTCTTAAAACATTCCCAGCTGTATTATTTGAGTCATGATCATAAAATTTGGTTCTAGTTTCTCAGGGAAGAAAACACTATTAATTAATTCAAAAGGAACTGTTGAATTTTGGTATTTTCACCTTCAAAATGGAATAGTAATCTCTGCACTGCTTCTTTTCCATGGATGGTATTTAGATTCAGCTCAGTTGCTAGTCGTGACTGACTCTTGTGATCCCATGGACTGTAGCTCGCCACACCACCCTGTCCATCACCAACTCGCAGAGTTTACTCAAACTCATGTACCTTGAGTCAGTGATGGCGTCCAACCATCTCATCCTCTGTCATCCGCTTCTCCTCCTGCCTTCAGCCTTGACCAACATCAAGGTCTTTTCAAATGAGTCAGTTCTTTACATCAGGTGGCCAGTCAGCTTCAGCATCAGTCCTTCCAATGAATATTCAGAACTGATTTCCTTTAGGATGGACTGGTTGAATTTCCTTGCAGTCCAAGGGACTCTCAAGAGTCTGCTCCAACACCACAGCTCAAAAGCATCAATTCTTTGGCATTCAGCTTTCTTTATAGTCCAACACTCACATCCATTTGACTACTGGAAAATCCATAGTTTTGACTAGATAGACCTCTGTTGGCAAGGTAATGTCTCTGCTTATTAATATGCAGTCTAGGTTGGTCTAACCTTTCCTCCAAGGAGCAAAAGTCTTTTAATTTCTCAGCAGCAGTCACCATCTACAGTGATTTTGGAGCCCCAAAAGATGAAGCCTGTCACTGTTTCCACTGTTTCCTCATCTATTTGCCATTAGTAATGGGACCAGCTGCCATGATCTAGTTTTTTGAATGTTGAGTTTTAAGCCAACATTTTTCACTCTCCTCTTTCACTTTCATCAAGAAGTTCTTTGGTTTTTTCTGCTCTCTGCCATAAGTGTGATATCATCTGCATAGCTGAAGTTATTGATATTTCTCCCAGCAATCTTGATTCCAGCTTGTGCTTCATCCAGTCTGGCAATTCTCATGATGTACTCTGCAAATAAGTTAAATAAGCAGGGTGACAATATACAGCCTTGATGTACTCCTTTCCCAATTTGGAACCATTCTGTTGTTCCATGTCTAGTTCTAACTGTTGCTTCCTGACCTGTGTACAGATTTCTCAGGAGCCAGGTCAGGTGGTCTGGTATTCCCATCTCTTGAAGAATTTATATAGTTTGTTGTGATCTAGCAGCAGTCACCATCTACAGTGATTTTGGAGCCCCAAAAGATGAAGCCTGTCACTGTTTCCACTGTTTCCTCATCTATTTGCCATTAGTAATGGGACCAGCTGCCATGATCTAGTTTTTTGAATGTTGAGTTTTAAGCCAACATTTTTCACTCTCCTCTTTCACTTTCATCAAGAAGTTCTTTGGTTTTTTCTGCTCTCTGCCATAAGTGTGATATCATCTGCATAGCTGAAGTTATTGATATTTCTCCCAGCAATCTTGATTCCAGCTTGTGCTTCATCCAGTCTGGCAATTCTCATGATGTACTCTGCAAATAAGTTAAATAAGCAGGGTGACAATATACAGCCTTGATGTACTCCTTTCCCAATTTGGAACCACTCTGTTGTTCCATGTCTAGTTCTAACTGTTGCTTCCTGACCTGTGTACAGATTTCTCAGGAGCCAGGTCAGGTGGTCTGGTATTCCCATCTCTTGAAGAATTTATATAGTTTGTTGTGATCTGCACAGTCAAAGGCTTTGGCATAGTCAATAAAGCAGAAATAGATGTTTTTAATATGCAGAGTACATCATGAGAAATGCTGAGCTGGATGAAGAACAAGCTGGAGTCAAGATTGCCAGGAGAAATATCAATAACCTCAGATATGCAGATGACACTACCTTTATGGCAGAAAGTGAAGAACTGAAGAGCCTCTTGATGAAAGTGAAAGAGGAGAGTGAAAAAGTTGGCTTAAAGCTCAACATTCAGAAAACGAAGATCATGGCATCTGGCCCCATCAGTTCATGGGAAATAGATGGCAAAACAGTGGCTGACTTTATTTTGGGGGTCTCCAAAATCACTGCAGATGGTGACTGCAGCCATGATGTTAAAAGATGCTTACTCCTTGGAAGGAAAGTTATGACCAACCTAGACAGCATATTCAAAAGCAGAGACATTACTTTGCCAACAAAGGTCCATCTAGTCAAGGCTATGGTTTTTCCAGTAGTCATGTATGGTTGTGAGAGTTGGACTATAAAGAAAGCGGAGTGCTGAAGACTTGATGCTCTTGAAGTGTGATGTTGGAGAAGACTCTTGAGAGTCCCTTGGACTGCAAGGAGATCCAACCAGTCCATCCTAAAGGAGATCATTCTTGGGTGTTCTTTGGAAGGACTGATATTAAATCTGAAATTCCAATATTTTGGCCACCTGATGCAAAGAGCTGACTCTTTTGAAAAGACCCTGATGTTGGGAAAGATTGAAGGCAGGAGGAGAAGGGGACGACAAAGGATGAGATGGTTAGATGGCATCACCAACTCAATGGACATGAATTTCGGTAAACCCTGGGAGTTGGTGATGGACAGAGAGGCCTGGCATGCTGTGATTCATGAGATTGCAGAGTCAGAAATGACAGAGTGACTGAACTGATACTGATAATGAAAAGGACATCTGTTTTTGGTGTTAGTTCTAGAAGGTCTTGTAGGTCTTCATAGAACTGTTCAATTTCAGCTTCTTCAGCATTATTGGTCAGGGCATAGACTTGGATTACCATAATATTGAATGTTTTCCCTTGGAAATGAACAGAGATCTCTCTGTTATTTTGAGATTGCATTCAAGTACTGTATTTTGGACTCTTGTTGACTATGATGGCTACTTCATTTCTTCTAAGGGTTTCTTACCCACAGTAGTAGATATAATGGTCATCTGAGTTAAATTCATCCATTCTAGTCCATTTTAGTTCACTGATTCCTACAATGTTGAGGTTCACTCTTGCCATCTCCTCTTTAACCACTTCCTATTTCTCTTGATTAATGAACCTAACCTTCCAGGTTCCTATGCAGTATTGCTCTTTATAGCATTGGACTTTACTTCTGGCACCATTCACATCCACAACTGGGTGTTGTTTTTGCTTTGGCTCCATCCCTTCATTCTTTCTGGAGTTACTTCTCCACTGATCTCCAGTAGCATATTGGGCACCTACAGACCTGGGGAGTTGAGCTTTCAGTATCCTATCCTTTTACCTTTTCATACTGTTCATGGGTTCTCAAGGCAAGAATACTGAAGTGGTTTGCCATTGCCTTCTCCAGTGGACCACATTTTGTCAGAACAGTGATACGAGAAATAGATTCAAGGAATTAGATCTGATAGAGTGCCTGAAGAACTATAGATGGAGGTTTGTGACACTGTACAGGAGGCAGAGATCAAAACTATCCCCAAGAAAAAGAAATGCAAAAAGACAAAAGGGTTGCCTGAAGAGGCCTTACAAAGAGCTATAGAAAGAAAAGAAGCAAAAGGCAAAGGAGGAAAGGAAAGATAAACTCATTTGAATGCAGAGTTGCAAAGTATATCAAGGAGAGATTAAAAAGCCTTCCTCTGTGATCAATGCAACGAAATAGAGGAAAACAACAGAATGGGGAAGACTAGAGATCTCGTCAAGAAAACTAGAGATACCAAGGGAACTTTTCATGCAAAGATGGGCACAATAAAGGACAGAAATGATATGGATTTAACAGAAGCAGAAGATATTTAAAAGAGGTGGCAAGAACACACAGAAGAAAACTATACATAAAAGATCTTCATGACCCAGATAATCATGATGGTACCATCATTCACCTAAAGCCAACATCCTGGAATGAGAAGTCATGTAGACCTTAGGAACCATCACTATGAAGAAAGCTAGTGGAGGTGATGGAATTCCAGTTGAGCCATTTCAAATCCTGAAAGATGATGCAGTGAAAGTGCTGCACTCAATATCCCAGAAATTTGGCAAACTCAGCATTGGCTACAGGACTGGGAAAGGTCAGTTTTCATTCCAATCCCAAAGAAAGGCAATGCCAAACAATGCTCAAACTACCACACAATTGTAGTCATCTCACACGCTAGTAAAGTAATGCTCAAAAATTTCCAAGCCATGCTTCAACAGTACATGAATCGTGAACTTCCAGATGTTCAAGCTGGTTTTAGAAAAGGCAGAAGAACCAGAGATCAAATTGCCAACTGGATCATCAAAAAAGCAAGAGAGTTCCAGAAAAACATCTATTTCTGCTTTATTGACTATGCCAAAGCCTTTGACTGTGCAGATCACAACAAACTATATAAATTCTTCAAGAGATGGGAATACCAGACCACCTGACCTGGCTCCTGAGAAATCTGTACACAGGTCAGGAAGCAACAGTTAGAACTAGACATGGAACAACAGAGTGGTTCCAAATTGGGAAAGGAGTACATCAAGGCTGTATATTGTCACCCTGCTTATTTAACTTATTTGCAGAGTACATCATGAGAATTGCCAGACTGGATGAAGCACAAGCTGGAATCAAGATTGCTGGGAGAAATATCAATAACTTCAGCTATGCAGATGATATCACACTTATGGCAGAGAGCAGAAAAAACCAAAGAACTTCTTGATGAAAGTGAAAGAGGAGAGTGAAAAATGTTGGCTTAAAACTCAACATTCAAAAAACTAGATCATGGCAGCTGGTCCCATTACTAATGGCAAATAGATGAGGAAACAGTGGAAACAGTGACAGGCTTCATCTTTTGGGGCTCCAAAATCACTGTAGATGGTGACTGCTGCTGAGAAATTAAAAGACTTTTGCTCCTTGGAGGAAAGGTTAGACCAACCTAGACTGCATATTAATAAGAGAGACATTACTTTGCCAACAGAGGTCCGTCTAGTCAAAGCTATGGATTTTCCAGTAGTCATATATGGATGTGAGTGTTGGACTATAAAGAAAGCTGAATGCCAAAGAATTGATGCTTTTGAGCTGTGGTGTTGGAGCAGACTCTTGAGAGTCCCTTGGACTGCAAGAAAATTCAACCAGTCCATCCTAAACGAATTCAGTCTTGACTGTTATTTGGAAGGACTGATGCTGAAGCTGAAACTCCAATACTATGGCCACTTGATGCAAAGAACTGACTCATTTAAAAAAGATCCTGATGCAGGGAAGGATTGAAGGTGGGAGGAGAAGGGGACGACAGAGGATGAGATGGTTGGACACTATCACTGACTCAATGGACATGAGTTTGAGTAAACTCCGAGTGCTGATGTTGGACAGGGCAGCCTGGCATGCTGCAGTTCATGGGGACGCAAAGAGTTGGACACAGCCGAGCACTGAACTGAACTGACAATATATATATATCCAAACCATTTTATAATTACATAGACTGCCATACTTGTGGGACTATCACGGGACAGTTTTGCCCGGTAAGTGTCTTTTGGCAATGTGTGAAGATATTTTTGATCTTCACAGCTTGGGAGGTGCTACCAGCATCTGGTGATTGGATTGTTGTTAAGTATGGTACAGTGCATAGGTAGCCCATTTCAATATAGCATTATCTGATACAAAATATCAATAGTTCCATTGCTAAAAACCTGTATTATACAGGGAAAAAATTCAACCAGTCCATCCTAAACGAATTCAGTCTTGACTGTTATTTGGAAGGACTGATGCTGAAGCTGAAACTCCAATACTATGGCCACTTGATGCAAAGAACTGACTCATTTAAAAAAGATCCTGATGCAGGGAAGGATTGAAGGTGGGAGGAGAAGGGGACGACAGAGGATGAGATGGTTGGACACTATCACTGACTCAATGGACATGAGTTTGAGTAAACTCCGAGTGCTGATGTTGGACAGGGCAGCCTGGCATGCTGCAGTTCATGGGGACGCAAAGAGTTGGACACAGCCGAGCACTGAACTGAACTGACAATATATATATATCCAAACCATTTTATAATTACATAGACTGCCATACTTGTGGGACTATCACGGGACAGTTTTGCCCGGTAAGTGTCTTTTGGCAATGTGTGAAGATATTTTTGATCTTCACAGCTTGGGAGGTGCTACCAGCATCTGGTGATTGGATTGTTGTTAAGTATGGTACAGTGCATAGGTAGCCCATTTCAATATAGCATTATCTGATACAAAATATCAATAGTTCCATTGCTAAAAACCTGTATTATACAGGGATGACCCAGGCGGTGCAAAATAAAGGCTTAGAGAAGAAATATGTAGTATTTATAAAATCATGGAGAGTATGATAATGTCATATTAAACTTAGTCATATTATGAATGTCTTTAGTG
>SJXQ01000499.1:239804-283663 GCA_006408695.1 Aepyceros melampus | reverse complement strand
TCATCTTTCAGCCAGTCTCCCCCAGCCCCCGCAGCTCCCCGAGCCCAGCCCCCGGCGGCCCCAGCCCCGCGGCCCGCTCACCATCGGGCAGCTCCACGGTGCGCGCGCGGCGCAGAGAGCGCGTCAGGCGATTGAGCTGCTCCATCGCTCTCTCCATCCTCGGCGCGCCCTCCGCGCTCCCCCAGCCCGCCCGCGGCCTCCGCGCTCGAGCCCTACATCCCGCCCCGCGCCTGTCCCGCGGGCGGTGGTGCCGGCTCGGCCGGACTAACTCCCGGGGCTGCGGGGACAGCCCGGGCCGCGTCTTCCGTCCGGGGACTGTCGGTCCGACGAATGAGGAGACACCCGCCGACGAAGACGGCGCTCTCACCCTTCCTGCGGCCGCCGCCGCAGCTTCCCTCTCGCACTCGCACAGCCTTCTGGGAGCAGTAGTTTGGGGCCGCGCGCGCCCGGGGCGGAGTCACGCT
Source organism: Aepyceros melampus (assembly GCA_006408695.1). NCBI lineage: Eukaryota > Metazoa > Chordata > Mammalia > Artiodactyla > Bovidae > Aepyceros > Aepyceros melampus. The sequence continues at coordinate 283,199 of SJXQ01000499.1, read as the reverse complement.
CGGTGCGCCCGTGGCTGCACGCCTCCACCACGCAGAGGCCGGGGTAGAGTGGTGTGTGCGGGAACGAGTGCGCAAACTGGGCGTACCCTCAAGTTCCTGGGGAAAATACCAGGGTGTTTCCACGCCCTCTTTTCCTGCTCCACAAAGTTTTACGCGAACAGCTCCCTTTAACTCCATCGGATTATATACCCGATTGGGGATTTGCACAATTGTTCTTAAAAAAAAAAAAAAAAAAAAACCATCCTCAATCATGCCAGTATTGGTACGTTTTCAAGATACATGAACTTTTGAAATGTAAGATTTTAATATGTCAGATTTAAACAGGCATAAGTCAACAATGCAAACACAGAATATATTTTTTCCTTTGTTCACTTCAGTTCAGTCGCTCAGTTGTTTCCGACCCTTTCCGACCCCATGGACAGCAGCAAGCCAGGCTTTCCTGTCCATCACCAACTCCCTGAGCTTGGTCAAATTCATGTCCATCGAGTTGTTGATGCGATCGAACCATCTCATCCTGTGTCATCCCCTTCTCCTCCTGCCGTCAACCTTTCCCAGCATCAGGGTCTTTTCAAATGAGTCAGTTCTTCCTATCAGCTGGCCAAAGTATTGAAGCTTCAACATCACTCCTTCCAATGAATATTTGGGGCTGAGTTCCTTTAGGATAGACTGCTTGGATCTCCTTGCAGTCCAAGGGACTCTCAAGAGTCTTCTCCAACACCACAGTTCAAAAGCATCAATTCTTTGGCGTTAAGCTTTCTTTATAGTCAACTCTCACATCCATACGTGACTACTGGAAAAACCATAGCTTTGACTAGATGGACCTTTGTTGGCAAAGTAATGTTTCTGCTTTTTAATATTCTGTCCAGGCTGGTCATAGGTTTTGTTCCAAGGAGCAAGCATCTTTTACTTTCATGGCTGCAGGCACCATCTGCAGTGATTTTGGAGTCCCCAAAAATAAAGTCTCTCACTGTTTCCATTCTTTCCCGATCTATTTGACATGAAGTAATGGGACCAGATGCCATGATCTTAGTATTCTAAATGTTGAGTTTTAAGCCAGCTTTTTCACTCTCCTCTTTCACTTTCATAAGGAGGCTCTTTATTTCTTCTTCACATTATGCCATAGTTCAAGTTCAAGTTCAACTTCAGTCGCTCAGTTGTGTCCGACTCTTTGCAACCCCATGACTTGCAGCACGCCAGGCCTCCCTGTCCATCACCAACTCCCGGAGTTCACCCAAACTCACGTCCACTGAGTCACTGATGTCATCCAGCCATCTCGTCCTCTGTCGTCCCCTTCTCCTCCTGCCCCCAATCCCTCCCAGCATCAGAGTCTTTTCCAATGAGTCAACTCTTCGCATGAGGTGGCCAAAGTACTGTCGTTTCAGCTTTAGCATCATTCCTTCCAAAGAACACCCAGGGCTGATCTCCTTTAGAATGGACTGGTTGGATCTCCTTGCAGTCCAAGGGACTCTCAAAAGTCTTCTCTAACACCACAGTTCAAAAGCATCAGTTCTTCGGTGCTCAGCTTTCTTCACAGTCCAACTCTCACATCCATACATGACTACTGGAAAAACCATAGCCTTGACTACACAGACCTTTGTTGGCAAAATAATGTCTCTGCTTTTGAATATGCTATCTAGGTTGGTCATAACTTTCCTTTCAAGGAGTAAGTGTCTTCTAATTTCATGGCTGGAATCACCACCCGCAGTGATTTTGGAGCTCAAAAAAATAAAGTCTGACACTGTTTCCACTGTTTCCCCATCTGTTTCCCATGAAGTGACAGGACCAGGTGCCATGATCTTCATTTTTTGAATGTTGAGCTTTAAGCCAACTTTTTCACTCTCCTCTTTCACTTTCATCAAGAGGCTCTTTAGTTCCTCTTCACTTTCTGCCATAAGGGTGTGATCTGCATATCTGAAGTGATTGATATTTCTCCTGGCAAACTTGATTCCAGCTTGTGCTTCTTCAAGTCCAGCATTTCTCATGATGTACTCTGCATATAAGTTAAATAAGCAGGGTGACAATATACAGCCTTGATGTACTCCTTTTCCTATTTGGAACCAGTCTGTTGTTCCATGTCCAGTTCTAACTGTTGCTTCCTGACCTGCATACAGATTTCTCAAGAGGCAGGTTAGGTGGTCTGGTATTCCCATCTCTCTCAGAATTTTCCACAGTTTATTGTGATCCACACAGTCAAAGGCTTTGGCATAGTCAATAAAGCAGAAATAGATGTTTTTCTGGAACTCTCTTGCTTTTTCCATGATCCAGCGGATGTTGGCAATTTGATCTCTGGTTCCTCTGCCTTTTCTAAAACCAGCTTGAACATCAGGGAGTTCACAGTTCATGTATTACTGAAGTCTGGCTTGGAGAATTTTGAGCATTACTTTACTAGCATGTGAGATGAGTGCAATTGTATGGTAGTTTGAGCATTCTTTGGCATTGCCTTTCTTTGGAATTGGAATGAAAACTGACCTTTACCAGTCAACATTCATTTATGATAAAAACTCTCCAGAAAGCAGGAATAGAAGGAATATACCTCAACATAATAAAAACTATATATGACAAACCCACAGCAAACATCCTCCTCAATGGTGAACAATTGAAAGCATTTCCCCTAAAGTCAGGAACAAGACAAGGCTGCCCACTTTCACCACTACTATTCAACATAGCTTTGGAAGTTTTGGCCACAGCAATCAGAGCAGAAAAAGAAATAAAAGGAATCCAAATTGGAATAACAAAAAGTAAAACTCTTACTGTTTGCAGATGACATGATCTACATAGAAAACCCTAAAGACTCCACCAGAAAATTACTAGAGCTAATCAATGAATATAGTGAAGTTGCAGGATATAAAATCAACACACAGAAATCCCTTGCATTCCTATATACTAACAACGAGAAAATAGAAAGAGAAATTAAGGAAACAATTCCATTCACCATTGCAGTGAAAAGAATAAAATACTTAGGAATATATCAACCTAAGAAACAAAAGGCCTATATATAGAAAACTATAAAACACTGGCAAAAGAAATCAAAGAGGGCACTAATAGATGGAGAAATATACCATGTTCATGGATCACAGGAATCAATATAGTGAAAATGAGTATACTACCCAAAGCAATCTATAGATTCAATGCAATCCCTATCAAGCTACCAACGGTATTTTTCACAGAGCTAGAACAAATAATTTCACAATTTGTATGGAAATACAAAAAAAAAAACTCGAATAGCCAAAGCAATATTGAGAAAGAAGAATGGAACTGGAGGAATCAACCTGCTTGACTTCAGCCTCTACTACAAGGCCACAGTCATCAAGACAGTATGGTACTGGCACAAAGACAGAAATATAGATCAATGGAACAAAATAGAAAGCCCAGAGATAAACCCACATACCTATGGACACCTTATCTTTGACAAAGGCAAGAATATACAATGAAGGAAAGACAATCTCTTTAACAAGTGATGCTGGGAAGACTGGTCAAGCACTTGTAAAAGAATGAAACTAGATCACTTCTTAACACCATACACAAAAGTAAACTCAAAATGATTAAAGATCTAAATGTCAGAACAGAAACTATAAGACTCCTAGAGGAGAACATAGGCAAAACACTCTCTGACATAAATCACAGCAGGATCCTCTATGACCCACCTCCCAGAATATTGGGGAAAAAAGCAAAAATAAAAAATGGGACTTAATTAAAATTAAAAGCTTCTGCACAACAAAGGAAACTATAAGCAAGGCGAAAAGACAGCCTTCAGGATGGGAGAAAATAATAGCAAAAGAAGCAACTGACAAACAACTAATCTCAAAAATATACAAGCAAATCCTGCAGCTCAATTCCAGAAAAATAAACGACCCAATCAAAAAATGGGCCAAAGAAGTAAACAGATATTTCTCTCAAGAAGACATACGCTAAGAAACACATGAAAAGATGCTCAACATCACTCATTATCAGAGAAACGCAAATCAAAACCACAATGAGGTACCATTTCACACCAGTCAGAATGGCTGCTATCCAAAAGTCTACAAGCAATAAATGCCAGAGAGGGTGTGGAGAAAAGGGAACCCTCTTAAACTTTTGGTGGGAATACAAACTAGTACAGCCACTATGGAGAACAGTGTGGAGATTCCTCAAAAAACTGGAAATAAAACTGCCATATGACCCAGCAATCCCACTGCTGGGCATACACACCAAGGAGACGAGAATTGAAAGAGACACGTGTACCCCAATGTTCATCGCAGCACTGCTTATAATAGCCAGGACATGGAAGCAACCTAGATGTCCATCAGTAGATGACTGGATAAGAAAGCTGTGGTACATATACACAATGGAGTATTCAATTCAGTTCAGTCGCTCAGTCCTGTCCACCTCTTTGTGACCCCATGTATCACAGCACACCAGGCCTCCCTGTCCATCACCAACTCCTGGAGTTCATTCAGACTTGCATCCATCAAGTCAGGGATGCCATCCAGCCATCTCATCCTCTTTCATCCCCTTATCCTCCTGCCCCCAGTCCCTCCCAGCATCAAAGTCTTTTCCAATGAGTCAACTCTTCGCATGAGGTGCCAAAGTACTGGAGCTTCACCTTCAGCATTATTCCTTCCAAAGAAATCCCAGGGCTGATCTCTTTCAGAAGGGACTAGTTGGATCTCCTTGCAGTCCCAGGGACTCTCAAGAGTCTTCTCCAACACCACAGTTCAAAAGCATCAATACTTTGGCATTCAGCTTTCTTCACAGTCCAACTCTCACACCCATACATGACCACTGGAAAAACCATAGCCTTGACTAGACGGACCTTAGTTGGCAAAGTAATGTCTCTGCTTTTCGATATGCTATAAGGCTTGGTCATAACTTTTCTTCCCAGGAGCCTTTTAATTTCCTGGCTGCAGTCACCATCTGCAGTGATTTTGAGCCCCCAAAAATAAAGTCTGACACTGCTTCCACTGTTTGCCCATCTATTTCCCATGAAGTGATGTGACCAGGTGCCATGATCTTCGTTTTCTGAATGTTGAGCTTTAAGCCAACTTTTTCACTCTCCTCTTTCACTTTCATCAAGAGGCTTTTTAGTTCCTCTCCACTTTCTGCCATAAGGGTGGTGTCATCTGCATATCTGAGGTGATTGATATTTCTCCCGGCAATCTTGATTCCAGCTTGTGCTTCCTCCAGACCAGCATTTCTCATGATGTACTCTGCATAGACGTTAAATAAGCAGGGTGACAATATACAGCCTTGACATACTCCTTTTTCTATTTGGAACCAGTCTGTTGTTCCATGTCCAGTTCTAACTGTGACTTCCTGACCTGCATATAGGTTTCTCAAGAGGCAGGTCAGGTGGTCTGGTATTCCCATCTCTTTCAGAATTTTCCACAGTTTATTGTGATCCACACAGTCAAAGGCTTTGGCATAGTCAATAAAGCAGAAATAGATGTTTTTCTCGAACACTCCTGCTTTTTCGATGATCCAGCCAATGCTGGCAATTTGATCTCTGGTTCCTCTGCCTTTTGTAAAACCAGCTTGAACATCTGGAAGTTCAAAGTTCATGTATTGCTGAAGCCTGGCTTGGAGAATTTTGAGCATTACTTTACTATGTGTGACATGAGTGCAATTGTATGATAATTTGAGCATTCTTTGGCATTGCCTTTCTTTGAGATTGGAATGAAAACTAATCTTTTCTAGTCCTGTGGCCACTGTTGAGTTTTGCAAATTTGCTGGCATATAGAGTGCAGCACTTTCACAGCATCACCTTTCAGGATTTGAAATAGCTCAACTGGAATTCCATCACCTCCATTAACTTTGTTCATAGTGATGCTTTCTAAGGCCCACTTGACTTCACATTCCAAGATGTCTGGCTCTAGGTGAGTGGTCACACCATCATGATTATCTGGGTCGTGAAGATCTTTTTTGTGCAGTTCCTGTGTGTATTCTTGCCAGCTCTTCTTAATATCTTCTGCTTCTATTAGGTCCATACCATTTCTGTCCTTTATTGAGCCCATCTTTGCATGAAATGTTCCCTTTGTATCTCTAATTTTCTTGAAGAGGTCTCTAGTCTTTCCCATTCTGTTGTTTTCCTCTATTTCTTTGCATTGATTGCTGAGGAAAGCTTTCTTATCTCTTTTTGCTATTCTTTGGAACTCTGCATTCAGATGCTTGTATCTTTCCTTTTCTCCTTTGCTTTTGGCTTCTCTTCTTTTCACAGCTATTTGTAAGACTTCCTTAGACAGCCATTTTGCTTTTTTGCATTTCTTTGCCATGGGGATGGTCTTGATCCCTATCTCCTGTACAATGTCACGAACCTCATTCCATAGTTCATCAGGCACTCTATCAGATATAGTCCCTTAAATCTATTTCTTACTTCCACTGTATAATCATTAGGGATTTGAATTAGCTTATACCTGAATGATATAGCAGAGAAGGCAATGGCTCCCACTCCAGTACTCTTGCCTAGAAAATCCCAGGGACGGAGGAGCCTAGTAGGCCACAGTCTATAAGGTCGCTAAGAGTCGGACATGACTGAGCGACTTCACTTTCAACTTTCACTTTCATGAATTGGAGAAGGAAATGGCAACCCACTCCAGTGTTCTTGCCTGGAGAATCCCAGGGACAGGGGAGCCTGGTGGGCTGCTGTCTATGGGGTCGCATAGAGTTGGACACAACTGAAGTGACTTAGCAGTAGCAGTAACAGTGTATGATTTAGTGATTTTCCCTATTTTCTTCAATTTAAGTCTGAATTTGGCAATAAGGAGTTCATGATCTGAGCCACAGTCAGCTCCTGGTCTTGTTTTTGTTGACTGTATAGAGCTTCTCCATCTTTGGCTGCAAAGAATAGAATCAATCTGATTTCAGTGTTGACCATCTGGTGATGTCCATGTGTAGAGTCTTCTCTTGTGTTGTTGGAAGAGGGTGTTTGCTATGACCAGTGCATTTTCTTGGCAAAACTCTATTAGTCTTTGCCCTGCTTCATTCCACATTCCAAGGCCAAATTTGCCTGTTACTCCAGGTGTTTCTTGACTCCCTACTTTTGCATTCCAGTCCCCTAAAAGGAAAAGGACATCTTTTGGGGGTGTTCGTTCTAGAAGGTCTTGTAGGTCTTCATAGAACCGTTCAACTTCAGCTTCTTCAGCGTTACTGGTCGGGGCATAGACTTGGATTACTGTGATATTGAATGGTTTGCTTTGGAAACGAACAGAGATCATTCTGTCACTTTTGAGATTGCATCCAAGTACTGCATTTCGGACTCTTTTGTTGACCATGATGGCTACTCCATTTCTTCTAAGGGATTCCTGCCCACAGTAGTAGATATAATGGTCATCTGAGTTAAATTCACCCATTCCCGTCCATTTTAGTTTGCTGATTCCTAGAATGTCGACGTTCACTCTTGCCATCTCCTATTTGACCACTTTCAATTTGCCTTGATTCATGGACCTGACATTCCAGTTTCCTGTGCAATATTGCTCTTTACAGCATCAGACTTTGCTTCTATCACTAATCACATCCACAACTGGGTACTGTTTTTGCTTTGGCTCCATCCCTTCATTCTTTCTGGAGTTATTTCTCCACTGATCTCCAGTAGCATATTGGGCACCTACTGACCTGGAGAGTTCCTCTTTCAGTATCCTATCATTTTGCCTTTTCATACTGTTCATGGGGTTCTCAAGGCAAGAATACTGAAGTGATTTGCCATTCTCTTCTCCAGTGGACCACATTGGGTCAGACCTCTCCACCATGCTCACCCATCTTGGGTGGCCCCACAGGGCATGGTTTAGTTTCATTGAGTTGTACAAGGCTGTGGTCCTACTGTGATTAGATTGACTAGTTTTCTGTGATTATGGTTTCAGTGTGTCTGCCCTCTTGCAAAACCTACCATCTTACTTGGGTTTCTCTTACCTTGGATGTGGGGTATCTCTTCACGGCTTCTCCAGCAAAGCACAGCCATTGCTCCTTACCTTGGACGAGGGGTACCTTCTCACCGCCACCCCTCCCAATCTTGAACGTGGTGTATTACTCAGCCATTAAAAAGAATACATTTGAATCAGTTCTAATGAGGTGGATGAAACTGGAGCCTATTATACAGAGTGAAGTAAGCCAGAAAGAAAAACACCAATACAATATACTAACACATATATATGGAATTTAGAAAGATGGTAACAATAACCCTGTAGAAAAGACAGCAAAAGAGACACAGAAGTATTTAACAGTCTTTTGGATTCTGTGGGAGAAGGAGAGGGTATACCTTCTCACCGCCACCCCTCCCAATCTTGAACGTGGTGTATTACTCAGCCATTAAAAAGAATACATTTGAATCAGTTCTAATGAGGTGGATGAAACTGGAGCCTATTATACAGAGTGAAGTAAGCCAGAAAGAAAAACACCAATACAATATACTAACACATATATATGGAATTTAGAAAGATGGTAACAATAACCCTGTAGAAAAGACAGCAAAAGAGACACAGAAGTATTTAACAGTCTTTTGGATTCTGTGGGAGAAGGAGAGGGTGAAAGAATGGCATGGAAACATGTATAATATCATATAAGAAATGAATCACCAGTCCAGGTTCAATACAGGATCCTTGGGGCTGGGGCACTGGGATGACCTGGAGGGATGGTATGGGGAGGGATGTAGGAGGGGGTTTCAGGATGGGGAACATGTGTATGCCCGTGGTGGATTCATGTTGAACCAACACAATATTGTAAAGTAATTAGCCTGCAATTAAAATAAATAAATTTAAATTTTAAAAAATTAAAAAAAATTTTTTTTTTAAGAACAAGGCTGGTGTTCTTGATGCCTGATACCCCTTGATGCCCCTTGACTTCAGGCTATACTTCAAAGTTATAGTAATCAAAACAATGCCATACTGGCACAAAACAGACATATAAATCAATGGAACAGAATAGAGGTCCCAGAAATAAACTCATGCACTTATGGTCAATTAATCTATGATGAAGAATGCAAAAATAATCAGTGAAGAAAGACAGTCTTGTCAATAAGTGGTACTGGGAAGTCTGGACAGCTACATATAAAACAATGAACTTAGAATATTTCTCACACTATGGAGAAAATGGATTAAAGACCTAAATGTAAGATAAAAAACCATAAAAATCCTGTGGAAATCATAAGCATAAAAGTCTTTGACATAATTTGTAGCAATATTTTTGTATATGTTTCCTAAGGCAAAGGAAATAAAAGCAAAAAATGAAAAAATGGGACTGAATTAAACTAAAAAGCTTTTGCACAGCATAGGAAACCATTGACAAAACAAAAAGATGACCTATCAAAATGGGAAAAAATATTCACAGGTGGCATGACTTATAAGTACTTTCCAAATTAAAGAATAGATCAATATCACTAATCATCAGAAAAGTGCAAACCAGACCAAAATGATTACCCCGAATTTGTCAGAGTGACTGTGATCCAAAAGATCACAAATGACAAATGTTGGCAAGGATGTAAAGGAGTCCTTGTACACTGTTGGTGGGAATAAAATTGGTGCAGCCACTTTGGAAAATTATTTCATGGAGGTTCCTAAAAATACAAAAAATACAATTACCATCAGTTCAGTTCAGTTGCTCAGCCATGTTCAACTCTTCCACTCCATGGACTGCAGCACACCAGGCTTCCCTATCCATCACCAGCTCCCTGGGCTTACTCAAACTCATGTCCATTGAGTCAGTGATGACATCCAACTATCTCATTCTCTGCCATTCTCTCTCCTCCTGCCTTCAATGATTTCCAGGATCAGAGTCTTTTCAAATGAGTCAGTTCTTTGCACAGGTGGCCAAAGTATTGTAGTTTCAGCTTGAGCATCAGTCCTTCCAATGAATATTCAGGACTGATTTCCTTTAGGATGGACTGGTTGGATCTCCTTGCAGTCTCAAGACCTCTCAAGAGTCTTCTCCAACACCACAGTTCAAAAGTATCAGTTCTTTGGCACTCAGCTTTTTTTATAGTTCAACTCCCACATCCGTACAGGACTACTGGAAAAACCATAGCCTAGACTAGATGGATATTTATTGGCAAAGTTATGTCTCTGATTTTGAATATGCTGTCTAGGTTGGTCATAACTTTCCTTCCAAGGAGTAAGTGTCTTTTATTTTCATGGCTGCAATCACCATCTGCAGTGATTTTGGAGCCCCCAAAAATAAAGTCTGACACTGTGTCTACTGTTTCCCCATCTATTTGCCATGAAGTGATGGGACCAGATACCATGATCTTCATTTTCTGAATGTTGAGCTTTAAGCCAACTTTTTCACTCTCCTCCTTCACTTTCATCAAGAGGCTTTTTAGTTCCTCTTCACTTTCTGCCATAAGGGTGATGTCATCTGCATATCTGAGATTATTGATATTTCTCCCAGCAATCTTAGTTCCAGCTTATGCTTCTTCCAGCCCAGCATTTCTCATGATGTACTCTGCACATAAGTTAAATAAGCAGGGTGACAATATACAGCCTTGACGTACTGCTTTTTCTATTTGGAACCAGTCTGTTGTTCCATGTCCAGTTCGAACTATTGCTTCCTGACCTGCATACAGATTTGTCAAGAGGCAGGTCAGGTAGTCTGGTATTCCCATCTCTTTCAGAATTGTCCACAGTTTATTGTGATCCACACAGTCAAAGGCTTTGGCATAGTCAAGAAAGCAAAAATAGATGTTTTTCTGGAACTCTCTTGCTTTTTTTGATAATCCAGTGTATGTTGGCAATTTGATCTCTGGTTCCTCTGCCTTTTCTAACACCAGCCTGAACATCTGGAAGTTCACAGTTCATGTATTGTTGCAGACTGGTAGCCTGAAGGCTTCCTGGTGGCTCAGCAATAAAGAAACTGTCTACAATGTAGGAGAAGCAAGAGAATGCAGTTTCAATCTCTGGGTGGGAAAGATCTGCTGGACATGGAAATGGCAACCTCCTCTACTATTCCTGCCTAGGAAATCCCATGCACAGAGGTACCTGGTGGTCTACAGTCCATGGGTTTGCAAGAGTCAAACATGACTTAGTGACTAAAAACTACTAAAATATTGAATCACTATGCTGTGCAATGAAACAAATATAATATTGTAAATCAACTATACACTACGGAATGATGTTAAAGCTGAAACTCTAGTACTTTGGCCACCTCATGCGAAGAGTTGACTCATTGGAAAAGACTCTGATGCTGGGAGGGATTGGGGGCAGGAGGGGAAGGGGACGACAGAGGATGAGATGGCTGGATGGCATCACTGACTCAATGGACGTGAGTCTGAGTGAACTCCGGGAGTTGGTGATGGACAGGGAGGCCTGGCATGCTATGATTCATGGGGTCGCAAAGAGTTGGACACGACTGAGTGACTGAACTGAACTGAACTAAAATTGTAAACAGAAAATTCTTATTATGGTATTGTGCTAAAATATACATATTATAAAGATGCATTTATTATCCTACCTCTTGTTACCCTGGCACACTTTTGTTTAAAATATGTTTAAATATTTGCTCTTTTCTTAAATTTTAAAACTATACAACTGAGATAGTCAGAGTTCCTAGCCCAATTGGAAATTAAGGTATGATTGGCTGAGTGCTACCAATTCTCTGCTTTGTGATGGCTGAAACCTGTGAGATTTCTGTTCACAGATATAGTATTTGATAAAGCTTATTTAGTGGGGTGGCAGGTAAATTCTACACAGCGAGTGTGCATGATAAAGCATCTGAGGAAGGAAAGAGGGGAGGAACAAGGAGAGAGGAAAGGAGGCAGGCAAGGAGGGAAAACAGGAAAGAGACAAAGAAGAAAAGAGGGAAAGAGGAATAAAAATGAATCTAAAGGATCAAGAAAAGGGATATCATGAATATTGCATGCAGAGTGGGAGAGCTATGGTATCATGAAACTAGACCATGAGCCAATGTTAGGTGGGCTCAAGAGGCCCAACAATATGGATTAAGATAGAGAGCCATCTGGACCAGCAGAAGAACAGGATTTGTAATTAAAGGAAGTTTCATATTTATGTAATGAATTTGTAATTAATTCAAATGCTTCAGTTAATCATTTAGTACATGCAATTGCTTGAATTCTCTATTTTCCATCCTGTTTGTTTCAAGATCCAATAAACACCCCTGCTGCTGCTGCTGCTGCTAAGTCGCTTCAGTTGTGTCCGACTCTGTGCGACCCCATAGGTGGAAGCCCACCAGGCTCCCCCAATCCCTGGGATTCTCCAGGCAAGAACATTGGAGTGTGTTGCCATTTCCTTTTCCAATGCATGAAAGTGAAAAGTGAAAGTGAAGTCGCTCAGTCATGTCCGACTCTTCGCGACCCCATGGACAGCAGCCTACCAGGCTCTTCCACCCATGTGATTTTCCAGGCAAGAGTACTGGAGTGGGGTGTCATTGCCTTCTCCAAGCTAGACACTATACATATCAAAAATTATTCTACCAATCACTAAGCAGAAGCTTAACAGGAAAAAGTAAACCTGAACCCACATATTAGGCAAAGTGGCAAGGGTAGACATTTTACAGCATCTGTGTTCTCCATGACTGCTATATTAACATAATGCATATTATGTTATATGCATATATTAAGTGCAATTTTTTGAATAAAAAGTCACCACATTATTCTCTCTCTGGACCACACATAGGAATAACTGCAGCAGAAGTCTGAAATTACATTTCCCCATAGCACCCTGGTTTCTCTGTTGCCATGACAACTGCAGAGAAGATGAAATGGGTTCCAAGATATGATCAAATTCATTGATTTTTTTTAAAAATCAGCTTATGTATTTCATGAATAGAAAATCTCAAATACCAAGTTAAAATTAAATTATATTGCTTGAATTATCTTATTATACATATTCAATAAAGGACTTCACAATCTTGAATTAAATGGACTGTATTTCTGGAGTTACTGAAATAAACCTAGGATTTCCTCCATTATGATCTTAGAATGAACATTGAATTATCTGAATGGAAACAATGAAGAGATTCAGCTGTCCGCAAAGACAATGAGTTGTCACTTTCTACCACCAGTTGCATTCTAGAAAACAAGTGTTCAGTAACCCAATATCACAGCTCAGTGTTTTAACACACTCATGGAATGATAAATGGTATTTGAGTATCTGGTGAAAAATATACATTACAAATTAGAACAAATCACAAATAACTAATTTTGGGAAATATTAGCTAATAGATAACAATTGAATAAATATATTGAAGTATAAATATGTATAACCATTACTGCCTGATAGGTAAGGCCACTTCTGTTAGAACAAATCTGTGAAAAACAATTTTACTTAAAATTTTATTTTGGATTTAGAAGTATATTTTATGTTCTATATCACCCTGTAGAAGTTTCCACAGAAATAGTACAAATGTCAGTTACTACCAAAGTTGCTAATATCTGATGTGTCTAATGACAATACTTTTTTTTATTAAGAGTATTAAGAAAGAGAAACAATGATGTACTTTCATTATTTTTTTAGTTAGAAGTAGGTTAATTTCCTCTAAGTCTAGACTGATTTGTTTTTCAGTCTACTTCATAAGTTAGGCATTGTGGGACTTATGACAAATTAAAGGCTTTTAGCCTCCCCATTTGATAGCTGAGAATTTTATGTGAAGTGTGAAATGAGGTCAGTTTTCAAGAAGCACTTATGAAGATTTAAGTGGGACAGTGTGTAAGAGAAAAATATCCCCCGGTTCTTTATAAAATAACAATGAGATTTTATTTATGGCCTATATATTTATAGTTCAGGGTAAATTAAAAATATGTAAAGATTCTATCTATTCTGAGAAGCAGAGCAATAGTAAAAAATCTTAGTATCTGGAAAAAGTATAGTTTTGATGGTTTACTTCATTATTCATTGTAGATTATAATGAACAAGGCAAACTGTACATAGCCAACTGTTAGAACTTGTATCTCCTACAAAACTCTTATGAGGAAGACTTATCTCCTATCAATACCTTGGAATTCAACTGAATTTGGAGATAGGCCCTATAAAGAGGTCATTAATGTTAAATAAAATCATAAAGATGGGGCCTTATCTAATGCAACTGGTATCCTTAGAAGAGAAAGAGATAAGCACAAAGAAAAGGCCATATGAGTACTTGGAAAACAAAAAGTGATGGCTTCGTAAGAACACAGTGAGCAGGTCACCATCTGCAAGACAAGGAAAGAGGCCTCAATAGAAACCAAATCTCTGACACCTTGATCTTAGACTTCCAGGCTCCAGAACTATGGGAAAACAAATTTCTGTTGAAGCCACCCAGTCTCTGGCATTTCATTATAGCAACCCTAGCAAACTTATACACCAAATATGAGAAGTTAGAAATTAGAGATGATAAGAAGCAAACCACTTCTCTGGCAGCTGGCAGTTAAAATCAATCCAGATCACTTTATTTTGGGGGACTTTCACTTCAAGTATCTCAACTTAGAGTACACAGGCTTTCCTCTTCACTATTCCTTACCAAGTTAGAGGGAGGAAATTAAAGACAAATGGGTTTCTTTATCTAAAATGGTAAGGACCAAGATCAAGAGGCTCCCTTTTGATTCAGACAATAGAGTCCATCTGTAATGCAGGAGACCCAGGATCATTCCCTGGATCAGTAATATCCCCTGAAGAAGGAAACAGTAACCCACTCCAGGACTGAGCGACTAAAACTTTCACTTTTCTTCCTAGAATCTCTTGACTGGTGCCTAGAAAATTGCCATGGCAGAGGGGCAGCTTAAACAACTTGAACCTTGAGAGTCACTCATAAACAACTAGTTAAATTTGTGAGGTTATTCTAAAGTTGATGAAGTCCCTGCAATTTCCAGAAAAAAATGAGGTGGAGCTTAGAGAAGTTGTTCTGTGTTTTGACCTTAAGTGGGGCTTCCCATGTGGAACAAGTTGTAAAGAACCCACCTGCCAATGCAGGCCAGACATAAGACAGCCAGTTCCATCCCTGGGTCAGGAAGATCCCCTGGAGAAGGGAATGGCAATCCACTCCAGTATTCTTGCCTGGAGAATCCCTGGACCAAGGAGCCTGGTAGGCTACAGTTCATAAGGTTGCCTGACTCTGTCAAACGTGACTGAAATGACTTAGCACTGCATTTGGTATGATCTTAAGCAGAGTGTCTAAACAACTTAACAACCAAATTTGTTTGCGTCATTCATTGTTATATAGGTATTCTAAGGGAAATGAGTGGGTAGGATAACCATCATACTTATATGGAGATTTTGACTGAAAAAGCCATGAGATGTCTTTCTAAAAAGGATAGGAATTCAAAGTGGACAGTAAAGGAGATGAAGGTCATTCCTGCCCTAGGAATCACTGTTGTTTGGTCACTAAATCATGTCTGACTCTTTGTGACCCCATGAACTGTTGCCCCAGACTCCTCCGTCCATGGGATTTCACAGCCAAGAATACTGGAGTGGGTTGCCATATCCTTCTCCAGGGGAATCCTCCTGACCCAGGGATTGAACTTGCATTTTCTGCAGTGGCAGGGGGATTCCTTACCACTGGGCCACCAGGGGAGCCCACCCTGGAAAAGCAGGTATATTATTTCTGTGCTGAAAGTCTAAGTGGAGGTAACTTGTGGAGAAAAAAGCTTTAAAAGTCACATGCATCATCTCTAATCTGTGCCATTTAATATAGAGGAACTACTCTTCCCCTACAGCATTTTAGTCTTAGGTTATATCAACCTTTCCATGGCAACACACATGATTGTGTCTGCCAGACTCCTATCAGCCCAATTCCCACAAATATTATTAATAATTCATACTTTTTTTTCTAAATTCCCACTCTCATGTCTTATCTCAAAATAAAGTCAAACAGATCTTCAGGGAATGGGCCACTCTAAACTCAAATTGCCCTCCAAACATAAGAATAGTCATGATGGTCTTGAGAGGTGACCAATTCTGGATGCATTCTCTCCCCCAAATGCAGTGTTACGCATGGCCTTGCTGGAGGTTTTCCACCTCCCACCAGCCCACTGATGCAATAGCCAACTGCCAAGCTCACAGAAGTTGTCATCACAACTGCTGTTATCCTCAGCTGTTAGTTCTGAGGGACAGGAGGAGATGCAGGAAGTAGGGTGAAAGGAAAGAAATAATTCATGATGTGTGACAGATGCATTGGAATTAAATAGCTTTTTATTTACTAGCACACTTAGTTATGCATGGATTTCATCCTTTTAGAAATCATGTGCATTCTGTATTTTAGCTTTTAGGCTAAAAGACAGAAAATGCTCACCAGCATCCAATTTCTATGGCAACCTTTTTATCCCTCAGTTAGAAATTGGATGTAGGACTTATTGTGCATTACTCCCAGCGCTTAACATGTGTAGCTGGCCTCCTGAGCAAGAACTTTCAATCTTGCTAACCTAATTCACCTATCTCTCATATTACTTTAGTTCAATCAACTTCTAATGTGCCTCTTATACATACCTTGGCTATGTTCTAGGATTCAAAGATGACTATACCATGCTGACAGTCAGTCCAAACATATATCCCTAAAAATACACTGAAAAAGCACCACTCTGTTCTTTTTCAAGACTACTCATAAGCCACTGTCATAAGCCATCTTTTCCCTCTCCTCTACTTCATTAGGGTGTGCATTTAAAATACTTCCAATGATAGAGCCTATACTTAGTTGTTATATTTTAAATAATTATTATGAAGTACTGAATCACAAGACCCTCATTAATACTTAGGAACAAGCCTAGCTGTGACACAGTTATATGGAACATAGCACAAATAGTAAACTCATGTGTGAATGAATGAAGTAAATAAATGAATTGACAGACTCCTGAATCATTTTTAGGTAGATCAATTCCTGGACACATGGCTCCTCCTATCTGTATTGGTTCTTAGCTTCAATGTCAGAGAATGGTAAATTGGGGCTTGTGTTTCAATTGTGCAAGGCTAGTGGACAACTGTATCCTCTTGGAGTCAATGAACCTCTTGCACAGACTTCAGACTAACTCAGCTGTTGCAGAAACCAGTAGCTTTAGCTTCTTTCTCTCCAGTCCCAAAGAGCAGAGTAAAGCATGCACTACCCTGAAACAATGAAAACCATGTGTTGCGTGTGGTACCACAGTCTGGGAAATACACTATATTGGCATCTTTTGAAACACAAATGAAAAGCTGGAGACCTAGCTACTATGTTACACTTGCTCTTAACAAGAAAACAAATTCTTTTGTTATAAAACCCTGCAGTCACTCACTTGTTCATAATCATGACTCAGACTATCTGAAGTAATGGTAGAAAAATAAGATAGCACTCCCTGCTTACGTGTTCAGGGCCCTCTTCATTCTGGTTCTCAACTAGGCTTCACTTTTTCCTCACCACCACCTCCTCTCTTAGCTAATGTACTAGCCTTGCTCCATTCTGCTGATACCATTCACTTCACACAAAAACTTTCACACTCCTCTGGACTATGCCTACGATAGCTGTTCTCTGAGGCTCATAAGAAGTCTCACCTCCCACTGACACTTCACATTGCTATATCCTGCTCAGCCCTGAGCTGCAGTAGTCTCTCTACTCTCTGGACGACTCTGCTGACAAACATATCATCCTGCATTGAGATACTTCTTATCTCAAAGCTGCATAGGTTTATTTTTATTCTGAATGACTTAGCCTCTAAAATGTGTAGGACCTGGTCTCCCAAGTTAGTCTGATGCTCTTTGAAATCAAAGACTTTATTATCCTCCACACATATCAAACACAACACTGCAGGAAAACATAGATATAAATTCCTGAGAAACCTGTATGAAGGTCAAGAAGCTTCAGTTAGAACTGGACATGGAACAACAGACTGCTTCCAAGCTGGGAAAGGAGTATGCCAAGGCTGAATATTTTTAACTTATGTGAAGAGCACATCATGCAAAATGCTTGGGTGGATTAGAGCTCAATCTGGAATCAAGATTTCCAGGAGAAATATCAATAACCTCAGATATGCAGATGATACCATCCTAATGGCAGAAAGTAAAGAGGAACTAAAGAGCCTTTTGATGAGGTGAAAGAAGAGAGTGGAAAACTCAACATTCAATAAACTAATATCATGGCATCTGGTCCTAATCACTTCATGGCAAACATATGGGGAAACAATGGAAACAGTGATTGACTTTTTTTTTTTTCCTTGAGTGCCAAAGTCACTGCAAATGGTGACTATAGCAAGCACCAAAAGATGCTTGCTCCTTGGAAGAAAAGCTATGACAAATGTATACAGTGTATTAAAAAGCAGAGACATCACTTTGCTTACAAAGGTCCATATAGTAAAAGCTATGGTTTGTTCAGTAGTCATCTATGGATGGGAGAGTTGGAGCATAAAGAAGGCTGAATACTGAAGAATTGATGCTTTCAAAGTGTGATGCTAAAGAAGACTCTTGAGAGTCCCTTGGACAGCAAGGAAATGAAACCAGTCAATCCAAGAGGAAATCATGCCTGAATGTTCACTGGAAGGACTTATGCTGAAGATGAAACTCCAATAATTTGGCCACCAGGTGCAAAGAGCTGACTCATTGGAAAAGACTCTGATGCTGGGAAAGATTGAGGGCAGGAGGAGAAGGGGCCTACAGAAGATAAGATGGTTGGATAGTATGATCAACTCAATGGACATGAATTTGAGCAAACTCCAGGAGATAGTGAAGGACAGGGAAGTCTGTTGTTGGGCAGTCCATGGAATCACAAAGCGCTGGACATGACTACCCATCCATTCCATCCTAAAGGAAATTAGTCCTGAGTGTTCATTGGAAGGACTGATGCTGAAGCTGAAACTCCAATTCTTTGGCCACCTGATGCAAATAACTGACTCATCTGAAAAGACCCTGATGCTGGGGAAGATTGAAGGCAGGAGGAGAAGGGGATGACAGAGGATGAGATGGTTGAATGGCATCATCGACTCAATGGACATGAGTTTGAGTAAACTCCAGGAGTTGGTGATGAACAGGGAGGCCTGGCATGCTGCAGTCCATGGGATCACAAAGAGTCAGACACAACTGAGTGGCTGAATTGAACTGAACTGAACTGAAGCAACGAAGAACAACAAAAGATATATTTGTATATAAGATAAAGGTTTTAAAAATAAGATTAATCATATAAATGATTCTGAGGTAAAAAAGGTTACATTTTCATATACTGAACATTTCTTGGAGACACCTTAATAATCACATTATTAAGTGTGTGTGTTAGTTGCTCAGTCGGGTCTGACTCTTTGTCACCCTGTGGATGGTAGCTGCCAGGCTCCTCTGTCTATGGAACAGGCAAGAATACTGTGTTTTGCCTCTTCTCCAGGCAAGAATACCAGAGCAGGTCACAATTTTCTTCTCAGGGGATCTTCCCGACCCAGGGATTGAATCTGGATCTCCTACAGTGCAGACGGATTCTTTACTGTCTGAGCCACCAGGGAAGCCAAAATATAGTTAAGGGCTGAGTGTATAAGAAATGTAAGCATTTATGGGAGAGGAATACTGTGAACATTTGGAAGAGAGAATACTGTTGATTTGGGATGCTTCATGTGGTAAATAGGACTGTTCATTTGCAGGTGAGTAGATGTTCAATAAATTATATAAGATGATGTATTTCATATTTTATGGAGAGGCATTTAATGAGGGAGGTACAAAGAAATATGATGAGTGCAGGAACAAATGAATATTTTTTTAATTTATTTTTTAACCTTGAAATAATCAAAAACTACCCGCTGAATCCTGAAATAACAAATTAGATATTTTCATGGTCTGACGAATCATCACAATGAAGGAGTCAGTAAGTCTTTTATATCATATTGCTTTTGTCATATTGCCTTTGCTGCTCTTATCTACCCAACTCTGGATTTCTTTATGGTTGCATTTATGACAGTTTTATGGATTTCCATTAAGATTATAAATCTTCTTAAGATCAATATCTGAAAGCTTTTATTTCTTTAGAATGTTATCAGAGTGACACACAGCAAATGTTCAGTAGCTATTGACCCTGGTCAAGGGATTAAACCATGAAATCTGAGTTTCCCTATTTTAAAAACAAATGATCATGTGTATCTCATAAAAACAGCAAGCATTGCTGAATGATAGTGTATCTGGCACATAACTGGTACTCAGAAAGTATCTGTGGAAAGTAAGATGGGAGACAAAGTGGAGGAAAGGAGAGACAGTATGACATGCTCTGCAGTTTATGGTACAGAATATAAACTGTACATTACTGCTATTAAAGACAATATGTTACTAGATATGGATACAAATGGGGTACATAACATTTCCAGGTCAAGATTAAAAACCCCTACTCTTTACTTTCTGTTTTTATTCAATTAATATTCATCAAAATACATAGTATCCCACCCACCTATTTAGATATCAGCAAAGCTGTTTTCATTTCACCTTTAATAGCAAAGACATTATTCAAAATAACCATATTTTACTAGCAAAAAGAACACTTAAAAAATAACATTTTGCATTAGGGAAACAATCAACAACAAAAATGCCAAATTGCTGAATAGCTGATGTAAAGTATTAAGAAGCCAAAAACATGCTGAAAATTTGTAACTGTGCCCAGAGCTACATTTACGCAAAAGAATCATTACTTGTACTTTGAAGAAAAAGCTTCTAAATCAGCAAAGCAAAGAAAGTCAGCTGAATCTTTCTCTGAATTATTTGGCAAATTGCATATTTAGTAATATTTTGTACACAAATAATGCCCACTTTTCTAAGGTGCTCAAAATATTTTGCAAGCAACCAGTCAGCTTCAGAATATCATGATTAACCAAATAGCAATGTGTGTACCTTTCTACAGGAATAAAACTCCATGCCCACAGTAATCAACTTGTGTAGCAAGTCAGCCAAAATTTTCCCTCATCCCTAACCTCCCCCTCTGCTTTCCTGTATGTCACCCATTTCCAGGTCCTGGGCTAAAATAGAAGCAGATTTCCCAACCTAGGACTCCTCATGAAAGACAAAAAGAACAAACCTAGGCATCTCTGGCTGTCACTCAGGAAGAGATCATTCCAAAGGTGAGTCTAAGGACACTTTCAGCTGGAGCAAGGTACAGCTGTCTTTTTAGACAACAATTATTCACTGATAATTGTTGCATTGCAAATAACTACTGCTTCCAGGGATATCCACAATACCTCAGACTTTCCAACTCTCAGAGGAAATAGCTGACAGTCTCTTTTCCATGATGTGGTAAAACAGAGCTCTTAAAATTCACTCATCACTGAATCTTGACAGCAAAGGAGCATATGAAAAGATGTCCTACACTATATGTCATCAGGGAAATGAAAATCTCTAAAATGAGTTACTACTACACACCTATAAGAATGACCAAAATCCAAAATATTGACGCCTCCATACTGGTTAGGGTGTGGAGCAACAGGAACCCTCACACAATACTGGTGGGAATACAAAATGGTACGACCACATTGGAAAAAAAGTTTGGTGGTTTTCTATAAAATTATAAAAACTGTCCACATATACACACACACAAACTTGCACACAGATGTTTACAGTAGCTTTGTTCAAAACTGTCAAAACTTGAAAGCAACCAAGACATCCTTTAGTAGGTGAATGGCTAAATAATCTATGGTACATCCAGACAATAGACTATTGTTGGTTATATCCAACTCTTCATAACACCATGGACAGCAGCACAACAGGCCTCCCTGTCCCTCACCAACTCCCAAGTTGATGTCCATCACATCAGTGATGCCATCCAACCATCTCATCCTCTGTCACCCTCCTCGCCTTCTGCCCTCAATCTTTCCCAGCATCAGGATCTTTTCCAGTGAAACAGGTGTTTGCATTTGGCTTCAGCATCAGTTCTAATGTGCCTTCAGGGTTGATTTCCTTTAAGATTGACTGGTTTGATCTCCTTGCTGTCCAGGGGACTCTCAGGAGTCTTCTCCAGCACCACAGTTGGAAGGCATCAATTCTTTGGTGCTCTGCTTTCTTTATGATCCAGCTCTCACAACCATACATGACCAATGGAAAGACCAAAGCCTTGACTATATGGACCTTTGTTGGCAAAGTGATGTCTCTGTTTTTTTTTCAGCACACTGTCTAGGTTTGTCATAGCTTTCCTGCCAAGAAGCAGTCATCTTCTGATTTCATGACTGTGTTACCATCAAGAGATGAGCTATCAAGCCATTAAAAGATATGGAGGAAATTGAAGTGCATATTACTGATTTAAATAAGCCAATCTTTAAAAGATACATACCAGCTATATGACTTTCTGGAAAAAGTGGAACTATGGAAACTGTAAAAACATCTGTGACTGCCAAGAGTTAGTGGGGAGAGAAGAGTGAATCTGTAGAACACACTGGACTCTTAGGGCAGGGAAAATACTCTAAATGACATTATAATGGTAAATATTGTCATCATAAGTTTGCCCCAGTTCATAGAATGTGCAACACCAGGAGTGAACCCAAATATAAACAAGGCATTCTAGGCAACAATGATGTGTCAATAGAGGTTTGTTAATTGTAAATTAACACACTTCATGTCAAATAGAGTGGGAGAAGGTGGAAGTATGATAGATTTCCTCTTCTTGGGCTCTGAAATCACTGCAGATGGTGACAGCAGCCGTGAAATCAGAAGACATTTGCTTTTTTGGCAGGAAAGCTATGACAAACCTAGACATTATGTTGAGAAGCAGAGATATTACTCTGCCAACAAAGGTGTGTATAGTCAAGGCTATGGTCTTCCCAGTGGTCATGTGTAATTGTAAGAGATGGACTGTACAGAAGATGGAGTGCTGAAAAATAGATGCCTTAGAACTGCAGTGCTGGAGAAGACTCCTGAGAGTCCTTTGAACAGCAAGGAAATCAAACCAGTCAATCTTAAGGGAAATCAATCCTGAATACTCATTAGAAAGACTGATGCTGAAGCTGAAACTCCAATACTTTGGTCACCTGATGTGAACAGCTGACTTATTGGAACAGTCCCTGATACTGGGAAAGATTGAGGGCAGAAGGAAAAGAGGATGTCAGAGGATGAGTTGGCTGGATGGCATCACCAATGCAATGGACATGAACTTGGGCAAACTTCAGGAGATGGTGAGGGACAGAGAAGCCTGGCGTGCTTCAGTTGCGGGGGTCACAGAGTCGGACATTACTGGGTGACTGAATATACAAGTTGTACAAATGTGCCATTCTGGTGAGTGATGATGATAATGAAGGAAACTATGGAGGCAGTAAGAGATAAATGGAAAATCTCTGTATCTTCCTCTCAACTGGACTATGAACTTATTTGCCTAAAAAGTAAGTTCCATTAAAAATTATTCCTTACCCATGCCCATCATCTTCATACTAACCACTGACAACAGCAGCTATGGAAGACAGTGACCCTTTCTACTGCAAACACCCAAAGGGATGCTTGATCCTGGTTACTCCAGCAGTCTCACCTAGGATCCAATAGCAGCCTACGGGAGCTCACTCTTCTGAGTCTTTCTAGGGCTGCTCTTTCCTACTGCTCCCTGAAAGAAGACCCATGATGCTTACCCACATGATGCACCTTAACCAAATCCCTTGAGTATCCACCCACCTAAAGCCAATGAATCAAAACTATGTATGTGACAGCAATTCTACTTCTGAGACTACGCCAGGACAAAACTATAATTCAGAAAGATACATACCCCCTTATGTCTGTAGCAGCACTGTTCACAGTAGCCAACACATGGAAACATAACACACAATGAAATACTAGTTGGCTATTAAAAAAAGAATGAAATAATGCCACTTGCAGCAACATGGTTGCAACTAGAGATTATCATACTAAGTGAAGTAAGTCAGAAAGAGAAAGACAAATACCATATGGTATCACTTATATGTGAAATCTAATATATGGCACAAATTAAACTATCTACAAAATAGAAACAGACTCATAGAAATAGAAAACAGACTTGTGGCTGCCAAGGAGGAGAGGAGAGGAGAAGGGTGGACTGGGAGTTTGGGGTTGGGAGATGCAAACTATACTTTTAAAATGGATCAACTAGGTCCTCCTGTACAGCACAGGCAACTATATTCAATATCCTATGATAAACCATAATGGAAATAAATATTTTAAAAAGAAGGTATATGTGTATATAACTGAGTCACTGGTGTACAGCAGAGATTGACACAACATTGTGAATCAGTTCAGTCAGTTCAGTCTCAGTCATGTTGACTCTTTGCGACCCCATGAACTGCAGCATGCCAGACCTCCCTGAACATCACCAACTCCCGGAGTCCACCCAAACCCATGTCCATCGAGTTGGTGATGCCTTCCAGCCATCTCATCCTCTATTGTCCCCTTCTCCTCCTGCCCTCAATCTTTCCCAGCATCAGGGTCTTTTCAAATGAGTCAGCTCTTCACATAAATCAACTATACTTAAATTTAAAAAATTGTGTGAGAGATCTGGCTAATTAGGGATACAACATTCAATGTTGAGTTTACTATCACTGGACTTTTGCTATTCCCTACCTCCTGTTGTCCTTAGCATTTTTTTTTTAGTATTTTTTTTAGTATTTTATGTTTTCTTTTAATTTTATAACTTTAGTATTTGATGAATGAACTCAAGATTATAAGATTCTGCTTCTAAAGTTCTGCAATCTGTAAGTTTGAGATGAATTTCTAAGTGTAGACCACACCATTGTAAATGGAAGGGGTTGGGGTCAGTTAATTTGCTAGACATGAAGATCAGTCCAATTTCCAGATAAGCTAAACTTCAGACTTTTATTCTTACAATAAACAAGCTAGTACTCAAGGTTAGGTCTATTTTAGCATGTTGGTTAAAAAAAAACAAAAAGTGAGGGCTTCCCAGGTGGCTTGGAGATAAAGAATCTGTTTGCAATGCAGGAGACACAGATTCAATCCCTGGGTGGGGAAGATTCCTTGGAAAAGGAAATAGCAACCCACTCCAGTTCTCTCCCCTGAGAAATCCCATGGACAGAGGAGCCTGCTGGGCTATAGTCCACAATGTCACAAAGAGTCAGACATGACTATGCAACTAACACAAAAAAAGCAAAAAGAGGTGGATAAACTGTAGTTTCCAAAACCTAATCCTTATCTCTCAGCCTCACTCTGCATAGGAAATTTTCCAATTGCTTTTCTAATATTAGAAATATTTAATTTGCTGTAATATCTGGTGCTTATCTTCCTCATGCACAACTACATTGTTTCAGAATTAAATATCTATGAGTCTCCTTTCTCTGGTTCCTTCTTCTGTCTCTCTTGACTCTGAACTCCCAAAGGCAAACAGTATGTGTTATTCTCTCAAGGTCCAGGGCAATGCCTAGTACATGGTAAATGCACAATTGATACCTGTGAACAGACCTACTCAAGGCATGAGTGAAAACTTTAAAAAATGAATAGCATGTTCTTTAACACATTCACTAAACGTGTCACCTCTGTATTTTACTTTTCTCTATGTGTGTACTTTTCAATTATTACCAAAACATTTTGAACACATAAAAAGAAACAATGTAGATAATAGTGAATGATGAAGTTTTCTCAGTGTGGGTTTGGCAGAGATCTTAGCAGAACTTCTTGAAATACTTCTCTGAAATCCAAGCTAAGAGGAAGGCCGGAAATTATGTCCTGTGGCTGCCCCAAAATTAATTTGTTGTGTTGAAGTCCAAACCCCACACCTCAGGATGTGATGGGTTTTGGAGATAGGGCCCTTAAAGAGGTAATTAAGCTAAAATAAGGTGATTAGAGTTTCCCTAATTCCACATGACTGGTATCCTTATTAGAAGGGAAAATTTGGACACAGATAACGGACAGAGGGAAAACTACGTGAAGAAACGGAGAAGACAGTGACATGTGTGCCAGAGAGAGAAGCTTCAGAAGGAAACAATATTTCTGACACCTTGATCTTGGACTTCTAGTCTTTGGAACTTTGAATAGATCTCTGTGGCTTAAGCCATTTACTCTGTGGTACTTTGTTATTGCAGCCCAAGCAAACTTATATAGAAGTACATGGTTGCTTTAGAAGGCATTAGTGCTTCATGCAGGAAAGCATAGTTCGTATAAAAAAGATGTGAAAGAAACGATCATGATTGCATATCATATGCTTGAGTACAGTGCTAAGTCTTCACAAGAATCACCCTTAGATCTCCCCTCAACCTTTATAATGTGGCATTATTAATCTCATCTTTATTTTTTTATTTTAATTAATTTTTATTTTTTAGTTTGTTTTGCTTTACAATACTGTATTCGTTTTGCTTACATTGACATGAATCAGCCACGAGTGTACATGAACTCCCAATCCCGACCCCCTCCTCCCGCCTCCCACCCCACACCTTCTCTCTGGGTTATCCCCGTGCATCAGTCTCAAGCATCCTGCATCCTGCATCGAACCTAGACCAGCGATTCGTTTCACTTATGATATCATTCATGTTACACTGCCACTCTCCCAAATCATGCCACCCTCTCATGTTCATCGCAGCACTATTTATAATAGCCAGGACATGGAAGCAACCTAGATGTCCATCAACAGATGAATGGATAAGAAGGCTGTGGTACATATACACAATGGAGTATTACTCAGCCATTAAAAAGAATACATTTGAATCAGTTCTAATGAGGTGGATGAAGCTGGAGCCGATTATACAGAGTGAAGTAACCCAGAAAGAAAAACACCAGTACAGTATACTTAACCTCATCTTTAAGCAAGTGGGTTTCAGAGATTCAGAAGTTTTCTAAGAATACTTGGCTGATGTATTTCAGGAACAGAGTTTCAATACATGTCTATCTGATTTCAAAGTCAATATTCTTTGGGAATTCCCTGGTGGTCCAGAAGTTAAGACTCTATGCCCTCACTGCTGAGGGCTCTGATTCAATCCCTGGTCAGAGAACTAAGATCCCACAAGCACCACGGCCCAGTCAAAACACAAAACAACAAGAAAAGTCAGTATTCTTTTACAGTGCTGTGAACCCTACGGGCTAGGACATCTCTGAAGCTGAGCGTTTGGAGAAAAGATACTACTGTGTACGCAGGCAGAAGAGCATTGCCATGCATGTTTTAGACAGGGAAAGCACGTAGCTTCTTATTTTTAATCACATGTTTTAAAGTATAGTATTTGTCAGAGTACAAAATGCTTTTTTCCACACATACACAAAAAAGAAAAAAAAAAAGAGAGTGGGGAAGGGAAGGAGGAAAGAATCCAAAATCTACCTTTTGGTAGATTGCTACCTTTTGGTAGTTGCAACTCTGCAGCAACTGAGCTGTTATTTTAAATGGAGGGCAGCTCTCAAAGCCAGAAATAGAATAAATTAGAAGTATTAATAAAGCCCAAACATCACCACTGTGAAGTTTATGTTAGCAGTAATTTTCTTAACAACAGCAAAAAAGAACAGTGTTCACCATCTGACCTGAGATAGGATTATGCTATACCTGGAACATATCTAAATTTGTTCCTACCATATTGTGTGAGTCAAAAGTAATGGAGGCCCTGCTATATTTCAATGCAAATGAAACTTTTTCTATTATTTGTTATGTATTGGTTATATGCACACACATTCACTTGTTAGTTTTTACTGAAATATTTAATATTTTTTCCAGGAGGATTTTGCATCCGCCCTCCTAACCCCTGGGAACATTTGGCAATATCTGGAGACACTTTAGTTGTCACACATGAGAAAGGTGCTACTAGACTCTAGTCAAGAAAAACCAGCGATGCTGCTAAACATCCTTCAATGTACTGAATAGCCTCACCCCTACCCGACAACAAAAAATTATCCAGTCCAAAATGTCAATAGCACTGATGGTTCCTGCATAAGAATTCAGTCAGATTTATTGTCTGTGCCAGCTTACTTTGTAATCTATTAGTCTTGGTGATATATTAGTTTTGACTCTGTCATGTATGTGACACAGTTCATTTAATGTGTTTACATAACCTGGCTTGCTTTTTTGAATTAACCATATTATTCTTCCAATGCACTACCAGTATTTGTTTTTATAAAACCACACGCATGGTATGAAACTTTATTTGTCGGTTAACCTATTATGTTTTGTTGCCTGTCGTATCTAATACACAGTGACTACATTTCTTTTTAACTATATGAATTTACATCTTTTTCAGAATTAGTAGAATAGTAATATCCAAAAGATCATACCACCATATCCAGAACATATGATTTTGCACCTGGATTACAGTATATAATATATACACAAATAATATATTTCCCATAAAATATATTTATATGGCTGTATCATGAAATTTATTTTTTCAACTATATCTATGTTTGGAAAATTGAGCTGTATCTTGACAACTTTGTATCATATATAATATGAAAAGTGACAGTAGGGAATTAAAAATTAAAAGTTTAAATTCCCCATCCATTTCATTTGTGCATATTAGATTTGCACAGATTAGTTTCAATTCAGCAAACAGATACTGAGCACTGGTGAAATAATGATGACTTAGATAGAATGGCTAGCTATGAGAAACTCACTTCTGGCCAAAGAGAACCAGGACAGCAAAACATTTCATGTTTTGGTTGGAAATACAAGGTATAATATATATATATATATATATATATATATATATAAAACAAAGCTTCCTTCTTTATATTTATTTTATTCTCCTTTCATAAACTATCTATCAAACAGCTTCCCTGTTTGCACATAGTCTTAATGATTACAAATTTTAATAATTTTAACATTATTTGAACCAAGGTCCATAATTTGTTAAAACAAATTTTAAATCATTTGGTACATTTTGATTCTTTCCAATTGCCCTTTATGCCTCTGCTAAGTCATTTCAGTCGTGTCTGACTCTGTGTGACCCCATAGATGGCAGCCCACCAGGCTCCCCCATTCCTGGGATTCTCCAGGCAAGAACACTGGAGTGGGTTTCCATTTCCTTCTCCAATGCAGGAAAGTGAAAGCTGAAAGTGAAGTCACTCAGTCATGCCCGACTCCTAGCGACCCCATGGACTGCAGCCTACCAGGCTTCTCTGTCCATGGGATTTTCCAGGCAATAGTACTGGAGTGGGGTGCCATTGCCTTCTCTGAATTGCCCTTTATAGATAACATTAAAATGGAAATTTCAAGTATATGTATTTTATTTTTCTTTTAGAATATTTCCTTAAAAGACATTTCAGACAAGTAGGATTGTTAAGTTGAAATTGTATTAAAAATATTTTATTCTATATTATTTTTTTACATATAAAACCATTGTGCCAACTTCCATTGCAACTAGAGTATAATGGTGAAAAAAAAGCCATTGCATACATTCCATCACTCAGTTTTGTTTTTTGAAATAAAACTAAGTAAAAGATAGAATTAAATGAGATTTTAAATGTACTTTAAATTTCATTTACCTTTTATTTATTTTTTTTCAGAGGTCTGGGTAGGTTTTTTTATTTAATTAATTTTATTTTTTAGTTTGTTTTGCTTTACAATACTGTATTCGTTTTGCTATACATTGACATGAATCAGCCACGAGTGTACATGAACTCCCAATCCCGACCCCCACCTCCCCCCTCCCGCCCCACACCTTCTCTCTGGATTATCCCCGTGTATCAGTCCCAAGCATCCTGCATCCTGCATCAAACCTGGACTGGTGATTCGTTCACTTATGATATCATACATGTTACATTGCCACTCTGCCAACTCATCCCACCCTCTCCCTCTCCCACAGAGTCCAAAAGGCCATTCTATACATCTGTGTCTCTTTTGCTGTCTTGCATAGGTTTATCATTACCATCATTCTAAATTCCATATATATGTGTAAGTATACTGTATTGCTGTTTTTCTTTCTGGCTTACTTCACTCTGTATAATCGGCTCCAGCTTCATCCACCTCATTAGAACTGATTCAATGTATTCTTTTTAATAGCTGAGTAATACTCTATTGTGTATATGTACCACTGCTTTCTTATCCATTCATCTGCTGATGGACTTCTAGGTTGCTTTCATGTCCTGGCTATTATAAACAGTGCCGCAATGAACATTGAGGTACACGTGTCTCTTTCAATTCTGGTTTCCTCGGTGTGTATGCCCAGCAGTGGGATATAATACTCCATTGTGTATATGTACCACAGCTTTCTTATCCATTCATCTGCTGATGGACATCTAGGTTGCTTCCATGTCCTGGCTATTATAAACAGTGCCGCAATGAACATTGGGGTACACGTGTCTCTTTCAATTCTGGTTTCCTCGGTGTGTATGCCCAGCAGTGGGATCGCTGGATCATAAGGCAGTTCTATTTGCAATTTTTTAAGGAATCTCCACACTGTTCTCCATAATGGCTGTACTAATTTGCATTCCCACCAACAGTGTAAGAGGGTTCCCTTTTCTCCACACCCTCTCCAGCATGTATTGCTTGTTGACTTTTGGATCGCAGCCATTCTGACTGGTGTGAAATGGTACCTCATTGTGGTTTTGATTTGCATTTCTCTAATAATGAGTGATGTTGAGCATCTTTTCATGTGTTTGTTAGCCATTCGTATGTCTTCTTTGGAGAAGTGTCTATTTAGTTCTTTGGCCCATTTTTTTGATTGGGTCATTTATTTTTCTGGAGTTGAGCTGGATCTAAACGTAAGACAAGAAACTATAAAACTCTTAGAGGAGAACATAGGCAAAACACTCTCTGACATAAATCACAGCAGGATCCTCTATGATTCACCTTCTAGAATACTGGAAATAAAAGCAAAAATAAACAAATGGGATCTAATTAAAATTAAAAGCTTCTGCACAACAAAAGAAACTATAAATAAGGTGAAAAGACAGCCTTCTGAATGGGAGAAAATAATAGCAAATGAAGCAACTGACAAACAACTAATCTCTCATACTTTTATCTTTAAGCAAGATATATCAGATTTAGTAATGAAACTCCAGAATGACCATATGCTTTGAGGTATAATTCCTTTTCCAACATTAAAAATGTAAAAGCTATTAGATTGTGAATCTGTAAATAGTTGTTCTCTCATTATCAGTAGTTATTATCTCATTTATCAGTAGATTCAATTGTCTTTAGTATGTCACATATCTTTTGCTGTCTCATGGTAGTTAGTAATGACTTATTAAGGATAATACCTAGGAAGTTTTCCATTTTAGATCACTGGTGGTGAGATGTGGTTGAAAGCGGGCTGAAACATATTTTATGTCTTTTTCAAACTTCAGGAAATAGAGTTATTGAATCTTCATGCAGAGTGTTGGTTTTATTTTAAATCAAATGCTATCCCTATGTTATATGTGCCCCATTGAGTCTCTTGGGGCAATAATCCTGTGAGGAAAACAGTCACAAGATATACTGAGTTATGTAGTAGCACTACTACTATTATTACTGCTAGGTAACTATTTTCAGTATCTGCCAAACTTTTTAATAAATATGTTATATATATTGTCTTATTTGAACTTCATAATCCTAGAAAGCAAATATTACTATTATACTCATTTTGCAACTCTTTAAGGGCGGGCATTTTTATTATCTTCACTTTACAGGTGAATTAACAGACACGGACAGGTTAAGCCACTCGTCCAAGGTCACAGCCATTGAGCAGCAAAGCTGATCTTCCAACCTGGGCAGCTTGTATGCGGAGGTGTTCTTTAACCACTATCATAGAGCCACCTTCTTAGTCATTTTTTATTGTTATTATTTTATAAATTTCTATTGTACTAAAGCATTGTTAGAAGCTAGATTACCCCCTGATTTGGTGCAGCCTCCCAATGAGACTGTTATAATGATGGTTATGATTATAAAAATGTGTTATGAAGTTTCAGTGTATGTGGTGATATATCTGATGGCTAACATTTATTGATTATGGCATGTCAGTCATCATTCAGAGTTCTTTACATGTGTTAAGCCACTCCTCCAGTGGCCTGACAACTGGACCCTCCCCTAGTCTCAAACCATATAAGGAACTGGCTTCCCCACCCCATGGAGCAAACAAGGAAATCTGTTACTTGTTTCACCCACCTTGTGCTGTACTACAAGCTCCAGTAAAGCCTTATCTGGAAAAAAGAAAAGGAACCTCCCCTGCTCAAAAAAACCCACATATTTTACATGCATTAAAACATTTAGTTCTACTATTACTTAAGTATCATTAAGGATAATACTTCAAGGCAAATAAATGGGGAAAAAGTGGAAACAGTGACAGATTTTATCTTCTTGGGCTCCAAAATCACTGTGGAGGGTGCCTGCAGCCATAAAATTAAAAGACACTGTGGTACATACACACAATGGAGTATTACTCAGCTATTAAAAAGAATACATTTGAATCATTTCTAATGAGGTGGATGACACTGGAGCTGATTATACAGAGTGAAGTAAGCCAGAAAGAAAAACACCAATACAGTATACTTACACATATATATGGAATTTAGAATGATGGTAATGATAAACCTGTACGCAAGACAGCAAAAGAGACACAGATGTATAGAACGGCCTTTTGGACTCTGTGGGAGAGGGAGAGGGTGGGATGAGTTGGCAGACTGGCAGTGTAACATGTATGATATCATAAGTGAAACGAACCGCCAGTCTAGGTTTGATGCAGGATGCAGGATGCTTAGGACTGATACACGGGGATAATCCAGAGAGAAGGTGTGGGGCAGGAGGGGGGAGGTGGGGGTAGGGATTGGGAGTTCATGTATACTCGTGGCTGATTCATGTCAATGTATAGCAAATCGAATACAGTATTGTAAAGCAAAACAAACTAAAAAATAAAAATCAATTGAATTGTTCACACACACAAAAAAAGACACTTACTCTTTGGAAGAAAAGCTGTGACAAACTTAGCATATTAAAAATCATAGACATCACTTGGCCACCAAGGTCCATTTAGTCAAAGCTATGTATTTTCCAGTAGTCATATATGGATGTGAGAGTTGGACCATAAAGAAGACTGAATGCTGAAGAATTGATGCTTTTGAATTGTGGTGCTGGAGAAGACTCTTGAGAGTCCCTTGGACTGTAAGGAGATCAAACGTTGTTGTTGTTCAGTCACTCAGTTGTGTCCAATTCTTCACCACCCCTTGGACTGCAGCACGCCAGGCTTCCCTGTCCTTCACCATCTCCCAGAGCTTGCTCAAACTCTTGTCCATTGAGTTGGTGATGCCGTCCAAACATCTTGTCCTCTGTACCCACTTCTCTTCTGCCTTTAGTCTTTCCCAGGGTCTTTTGTAATCTGTCAGGTCTTCGCATTAAGTGGCCAAAGTATTGGACTTCAGCTTCAGCATCAGTCCTCCCAATGAATATTCAGGATTGATTTCCTTTAGGATTGAAGCTGAAGCTCTTAACACTTTGGCCACTGAGGTGAAGAGCTGACTCACTGGAAAAGAACCTGATGCTGGGAAAAATTGAGGGCAGGAGGAGAAGAGGGTAACAAAGGATGAGATGGTTGGATGGCTTCACTGACTCAACGAACATAAGTTTGAGCAAACTCCGGGAGATGGTAAAGGATAGAGAAGCCTGGCGTGCTGCAGTCCATGGAGTCACAAAGAGTCAGACACAACTTAGTGACTCAACAACAATTACCACAACAACAACAACAACAAGGATAATAGTTATTTTGTTGTTGTTCAGTCACTCAGTTACTAATTCATAGAATTAAATATATCCATATATGATGTTGGAGAAGACTCTTGAGAGTCCCTTGGACTGCAAGGAGATCCAACCAGTCCATCCTAAAGCAGATCAGTCCTGCGTGTTGATTGGAAGGACTGATGTTGAAGCTGAAACTCCAATACTTTGGCCACCTGATGTGAAGAGATGACTCATTTGAAAAGACCCTTATTCTGGGAAAGATTGAGGGCCAGAGGAGAAGGGGACGACAGAGGATTTGATGGTTGGATGGCATCACTGACTCAATGGACATGGGTTTGGGTAGACTCTGGCAGTTGGTGATGGACAGAGAGGCCTGGCATGCTGCGGTTCATGGGGTCACAAAGAGTTGGACATGACTGAGTGACTGAACTGAGCTGATATATGCAAAGTACATGGAATGCATAGTGTTCTGTAAATGCTAGTTATTATCCATATGTTACAGACGAGGAAACTGAGACTTTACTGAGGTTAAATGCTTGCTCACAGGCACATAGCTGTTTAGAGGCAGAGCAGGGCTTTGAACTGAGATAGTCATGTTCCAGAGGACATATTCATGTCCAGACAAGCAAGAAAAATCAGGACCTTTATGAATTATTTCTTCACTTTTACTTGCTCCATTTCCCAATAATTGAGGTTTTTGGTTTACTCATGAGAAGAAGTTTAGTATCAGGGTTTAGAGGAAATGATTTGGAGTTAGCCTGCCTAGATTGGCACACCATTTCTGTCCCTTGATAGCTGTGCAGTCTTGGGAAATTTACCTAAATTCTCTTTGCTTTGGGTTTCTCTTCATACAATGGAGATAATTATTACATATTGAGTTGTTATGAAGATCAAAGGGGAAAAACCTATATAAAGCTATTTGTATAATGCTGGGCGTATAGTAGCATTCAAATAAGATTGACTGACATTATTATGAATAGAAATAAAATTATTAGAAATAAAATTACGTTTATGATTCACAAGTATACTTTGAAATTTAGAGTCATAGATTAAATCCTGGGGGCCAAATTCAGTGACTACTTCTAGAAGATATACCAGACTCTCTCTGAAATTCTGTGAGTATGATTGTCTTACATTGAAAGTCAGAGTGTGGGCTATTATCACGGGGGTTTAGGGGGAACACTAGCTGGAGTAGAGACTAGGGGCGTCAGTTGAAAATGACAGAATGTTTGCTGCATTTATTTGGGGCCCTTATAAATAGTGTTTAGGCAGTTTATTCCCATCAAGAGTTCACTTAGCTTCATAATGACTATTTTCTAGACCTGGGCTAGATGGAGAAGAGAGAGAGTGACAAAGAGCACACAGGGTGACAAAGAGCACACCCAATGACAAAGAGCACACAGGGTGACAAAGAGCACACCTAGAGATTGTCTTAGTGAGTGAAATGGTCATAATGAGTAAAATAAGTTAGAGAAAGACAAATATATGATATCACTTATATGTGAAATCTAAAAAAAAAAATGGTACAAATGAACTTGTTTACAAAAAAAGAAATAGACTCACAGACATAGAAAACAAACTTATAGTTAAAAGAGGATAAGGAGGGTGGAGTAAATTGGGAGACTGAGATTAACATATAACACTGCTGCTGCTGCCGCTGCCAAGTCGCTTCAATCGTGTCCGACCCTGCATGACCCCATAGACGGCCGCCCACCAGGCTCCCCCGTCCCTGGGGCTCTCGAGGCAAGAACACTGGAGTGGGTTGCCACTGCCTTCTCTGGTGCATGAAAGTGAAAAGTGAAAGTGAAGTTGCTGAGTCGTGCCTGACACTAGCTACCCCGTTGACTTCAGCCTACCAGGCTCCTCCGTCCACGGGATTTTCCAGGCAAGAGTACTGGAGTGGGGTGCCATTGCCTTTTACTATATATAAAATAGATAACCAATAAGGACCTACTGTATAACACAGGGAACTCAGTAGTTTGTAATGAGTTATATAGAAAAAAGAATCTCAAAAAGAGTGGATATGTATGAAACTGATTCATTTTGTTGTACAGCAGAAACTAACACAACATTGTAAATAGTTATACTCCTATAAAAATTAATTTAAAAAAAGAGCCTACACACACAGTGACATCTTGGCATTATGTCTTTCTCATTTCTGGCTCTTTTTTTTTTAATTCATTTTTATTGAGGTATAGTTGCTTTATAATGCTGTGTTAGTTTTTAGTGTACAGCAAAGGGAGTTAGCTATATGTATACATATATCCCTTCTTTTTAAAATTTTATTTATTTTTTATTGACGGATAATTGCTTTATAGAATTTTTCTATTTTATGTCAAACCTCAACATGAATCAGCCATAGGTATACATTAGTCCTCTCCCTTTTGAAACTCCCTCCCTTCTCCCTCCCCATACCACCCCTCTAGGTTGATACAGAGCCCCTGTTTGAGTTTATTGAGCCATACAGCAATTTCCCACGGGCTATCTATTTTACATGTGGTAATGGAAACTTCCATGTTACTCTTTCCATACATCTCACCCTCTCCTCCCCTCTCCCCATGTCCATATGTCTACTCTCTTTGTCTGTTTCTCCATTGTTGCCCTGTAAATAAATTCTTCAGTACCATCTTTCTAGATTCCATATATATGTGTTAAAATATGTATTTATCTTTCTCTTTCTGACTCACTCTGTACAATATGTTCTAGGTTTATCCACCTCATTAGAACTGATTCAAATGTGTTCCTTTTTATGGCTGAGTAATATTCCATTGTGCATGTGTACCACAGCTTCTTATCCATTCATCTGTCTAGGTTGCTTCCATGTTCTAGCTATTGTAAATAGTGATGCAATGAACAATGGGATACACGGGTCTCTTTCAATTTTGGTTTGCTCAGAGTATATGCCTAGGAGTGGGATTGCTGGGTCATATGCTGGTTTTATTCCTAGCTTTTAAAGGAATCTCCATACTGTCTTCCATAGTGGCTGTATTGATTTACATTCCCACCAACAATATCTGAGCATTCCCTTTTCTCCACCATTTATTGTCTGTAGACTTTTTCACGAGGGTCATTCTGACTGGTGTGAGGTGATATCTCATTGTAGTTTGATTTGTATTTCTCTAATAATGAGCAATGTTGAGCATCTTTTCATGTGTTTGTTAGTCATCTGTCTTTGGAGAAATGTCTGTTTAAGTCTTTTCCTCACTTTTTGATTGGGTTGTTTGTTTTTCTGGCATTGAGTTGTATAAGCTGCTTGTATATTTTGGAAATTAATCCTTTGTCAGTTGTTTCATTTGCTATCATTTTCTTCCATTCTGAAGGTTGTCTTTTTACCTTGCTTATAGTTTCCTTTGCTGTGCAAAAGCTTTTAAGTTTAATTAGGTCCCACTTATTTACTTTCGTTTTTATTTCCATTACTGTAGGAGGTGGGTCATAGAGGATCTTGCTTTGATTTATGTCATCAAGTGTTCAGGCTATGTTTTCCTTTAAGAGTTTTATAGTTTCTGGTCTTACATTTAGGTCTTTAATCCATTTTGAATTTATCTTTGTGTACAGTGTTAGGAAGTGTTCTAATTTCATTCTTTTACATGTAGCTGTCCAGTTTTCCCAGCACCATTTATTGAAGAGGCTGTCTTTGCCCCATTGTATATTCTTGCCTCCTTTATAAAAAATAAGGTACCCATGGTACATGGGTTTATTTATGGGCTTTCTATCTTGTTTCATTGGTCTATATTTGTGTTTTTGTGCCAGTACCATGCTGTCTTGATGACTATAGCTTTGTAGTATAATCTGAAGTCAGGAAGGTTAATTCCTCCAGCTCCATTTTTCTTTCTCAAGACTGCTTTGGCTATTTGGGGTCTTTTGTGTTTCCATATGAATTGTGAAATGTTTTGTTCTAGTTCTGTGAAAAATGCCATTGGTAATTTGATAGGGATTGCATTAAATCTGTAAATTGCATTTGGTACTATAGTCATTTTCACAATATTGATTCTTCCTACCCAGGAACATGGAATATCTCTCCATCTGTTTATGTCATCTTTTATTTCTTTCATTAGTGTCTTATACTTTTCTCTGTACAATTCTTTGTCTCCTTAGGTAGATTTATTCCTAGATATTTAATTCTTTTTGTTGGAATGGTAAATGGGATTGATTCCTTAATTTCTCTTTCTAATTTTTCATTGTTAGTATATAGAAATGCAAGTGATTTCTGTGTATTGATTTTGTATCCTGAAACTTTCCTTGATTAGGAAACTGATTAGCTCTAGTAGTTTTCTAATATTATCTTTAGGGTTTTTCTATGTACAGTATCATGTTATCTGCAAATAGTGAAAGTCTTACTTCTTCTTTTCTGACCTGGATTCCTTTGATTTCTTTATCTTCTCTGAATGCTGTAGCTAGGACTTCCAGAACTCTGTTGAATAATAGTGATGAAAGTGGACACTCTTGTCTTGTTTCTGATCTTAGGGGCAATGCTTTCAGTTTTTCATCATTGAGAATGATGTTTGCTGTAGGCTTATCATATATGGCATTTACTATGTTGAGATAGGTTTCTTCTATGCCCATTTTTTGAAGAGTTTTAATCATAAATGGGTGCTGAATTTTATCAAAGGCTTTTTCTGCATCTATTGAGATTATCATATGATTTTTATCTTTCAATTTGTTAATAAGGTGTATCACATTGGTTGATTTACATATACTGAAAAATCTGCATTCCTGGAATAAGCCCAATTTGATCATGAAGTATGAGCTTTTTGATGTGTTGCTGAATTCTGTTAGCTAAAATTTTGTTGAGGATTTTTGCATCTATGTTCATAAGTGATATTGGCCTGTAATTTTCTTTTTTGTGTTGTCTTTGTCTCATTTTGGTGTCAGGGTGATGGTGGCCTCATAGAATATGTATGGAAGTGTTCTTTCCTCTGCAATTTTTTGAAAGAGTTAGAAAAATAAGCATTATCTCCTCTCTAAATGTTTGATAGAATTCTCCTGTAAAGCTATCTGGTCCTGGGCTTTTGTTTTTTGGGAGATCTTTGATCACAGATTCAATTACAGTGCTTGTAATTGGATTGTTCATAATTTCTATTTCTTCCTGGTTCAGTCTTGGAAGACTGAACTTTTCTAAGAATCTTTCCATTTCTTCCAGGTTATCTATTGCCATATAGTTCATAATAGTCTCTTGTAATCCTTTGTATTTCTGCATTGTCGGTTGTAAACTCTCCTATTTCATTTCTAATTTTGTTTATTTGATTCTTCTCTCTTTTTTTTCTTGATGAGTCTGGTTAAACATTTGTCAATTTTGTTTATTTTCTCAAAGAACCAGCTTTTAGTTTTATTAATCTTTACTATTGTTTATTTCTTTTATTTCTTCATTTATTTCTGCTTGGATCTTTATAATTTCTTTCCTTTTATTTTTTTTTGTTGTTGTTGTTCTTCTTTTTCCAATTGCTATAGGTGTAAAGTTAGGTTGTCTATTCGATGTTTTTCTTGTTTCACAAAGTAGGATTGTATTGCTATAAACTTCCCTCTTAGAACTGCTTTTGCTGCATCCCATAGGTTTTGAGTTGTCGTGTTTTCATTGTCATTTGTTTCTAGAATTTTTTTGATTTCCCTTTTAATTTCTTTAATAACCTGTTTGTTATTTAGAAATGTGTTGTTTAATCTCCATGTGTTTGTGTTTTTTACACTTTTTTCCGTTTAATTGATATCTAGTCTCATAGCATTGTGGTCAGAAAGATGCTTGACACAATTTCAATTTTCTTAAATATACTGAGATTTGATTTGTGACCCAAGATGTCGTCCATCCTGGAGAATGTTCCATGTGCACTTGAGAAGAAGGTGTATTCTTCTGCATTTGGATGGAATGTCCTAATGATATCAATGAGATCCATCTCATCTAATGTATTATTTAAGACTTGTATTTCCTTATTAATTTTCTGTTTTAATTCTCTGTCCATTGGCGTAAGTGGGATGTTAAAGTCTCCTACTATTATTGTGTTACTGTCAATTACTCCTTTATGTCTGTTAGTGTTAGTCTTATGTTTTGAGGTGCTCCTATGTTGGGTGCATAGATATTTACGATTGTTATGTTTTCCTCATGGGTTGATCCCTTGATCATTATGTAGTATCCTTCTTTATCTCTTGTAATATTCTTTATTTTAAGGTCTGTTTTTCTGGTATAAAGGATTGCTACTCCATCATTCTTTTGCTTCGCATTTGCATGGTATATATTTTTCAGTCCTCTCACTTTCAGTCTATATATTTTTTTGAGGTCTGAAGTGGGTTTCTTGTAGACAGCATATATATGGGTCTTGTTTTTGTATCCATTCAGCCAGTCTGTGTCTTTTGGTTGGAGCATTTAATCCATTTATATTTAAAGTAATTATTGATATATGTGTTCTTATTGCAATTTTCTTAATTGTTTGGGGTTGATTTTTCTGGATATTTTTTTCTTCTGTTGTATTTCTTGACTATATAAGTCTCTTTAACATTTGTTGTAAAGCTGGTTTGGTGGTATTGAATTCTCTTAACTTTTGCTTGTCTGAAAGCTTTTTATTTCTCCTTCAATTTGAATGAGATCCTTTCTGGGTACAGTAATCTTGGTTGTAGGTTTTTCCCTTTCAGTACTTTAAAGATATCCTGCCATTCTCTTTTGGCATGCAGAGTTTCTGCTGTAATATCAGCTGTTAAGCGTATGGGGTCTCCCTTGTATGGTACTTGTTGCTTCTTTGCTGCTTTTAATAGTCTTTCTTTGTTTTAGTCTTTCTTAGTTTGATTAGTATGTGTCTAGGTGTGTTTCTTCTTGGGTTTATCCTGTATGGGACTCATTATGCCTCTTGGACTTCAATGCCTATGTCCTTTTCCATGTTGGGGGAAATTTTCAACTATAATCTTTTCAAAAATTTTCTCATACCCTTTCTTTTCCTCTTCTTCTGTGACCCCTATAATTCTAATGTTGGTGCATTTGATATGGTCCCAGCGGTCTCTGAGACTGTCCTCAGCTCTTTTCATTCTTTTTACTTTATACTGCTTTTCAGAGGTTATTTCCACCATTTTATCATCCAGCTCACTGATTTGTTCTTCTGCTTCAGATATTCTGCTATTTATTCATTCTAGAGTATTTTTAATTTCAGTAATTGTGTTGTTTGTCTCTGTGTGTTTATTCTTTAATTCTTCTAGATCTTTGCTAATTGATTCTTACATTTTCTCCATTTTGTTTTCAAGGTTTTGATCATCTTTACTATCATTATTCTGAATTATTTTTCAGGTAGTTTGCCTATTTCCTCTTCATTTATTTCTACTTCTCTGTTTCTAGCTTGTTCCTTCATTTGTGCAGTATTTCTCTGCCTTGTCATTATTATTATTTTTTAAGTTGTTGTGTTTGAGGTCTCCTTTTCCAGGTTTCAAGGAAAGTTGAATTCTTTCCTTGAAGAAGATTGAGTTCGTCCTTCCTTTTGGTTTCTTCCTTCCTAAGATTGGTCCAGTGGTTTGTGTGAGCTTTGTAGTGGGTGAGATTTGTGCTGAGTATTTGTTTGTTTGTTTGTTTTTCCTCTTATGGGGAAGGATGAGTGAGGTGGTAATCCTGTCTGCTGATGATTTGGTTTGTATTTTTGTTTTGTTTGTTTTTTAGGTAAGGCGTCCTGCACAGGGTGCTACTGGTTGGGGATGGGGGGTGATGCCAGGTCTTGTATTCAAGTGGTTTCCTTTGTGTGTGTTCTCACTATTTGATACTCCTGAGGGTTAGTTCTCTGGTAGTCTAGGGTGTTGGAGTCAGTGCCCTACCCCACAGGCTCAGGGCTTGATCTCTGGTCAGGAACAAAGTTTCTACAAGTGGTTTGTTATGGCATTAAGTGAGATTAAAACAAATGTCCAAAAATGAGAAACCAAAGATGAACCCCAGACAAATGGCAGTCACAAAATCAGGCAAATAATAATTAAAATAATGGAATATACACATATATATGTACAGCAATGAACAAAGTGAAAACAGTTCAACAAAAATAAAGTACAGTAGATTGACCCAGTGAACAAAGGAAATCAAAAATCGTATTTACCAGTTAAGAACAAAACTAACTTAAGTACAAACTGGAAAACAAAACTAAAGCAAGGTGCCAAGTGGGGAATAAAGCAATGAAAACAAAACTAACAAATATGTTGAGAGGAAAGGAAAGAAAGAAAAGAAAGAATAGATATGCAAAGTTAAATCGAAGTAGATGAAGAAGATTTATATACATTAAAGATTAACTGCATGGGGGAAAGAACAGTAGGAAAGGCAAACAAATGAATAAATGTAGAAAAAATAATAGTTTAAAAAAATTAAAAATATAAAAAAAGGAAAAGAAAAAAATGGAAGAAGAAAGAAAGAATAAAAAAGGAAAACTCCACAAAACTGCAAAAGCCCAACGTAGAGTCAGAGGTTTATAACAATAGAAAGTGTGACTGAATATACACATACACATATACACACATAATCAAAACAAAACAGTCCAACAAAAATAAAGTACAATAGATTGACCAGGCAAACAAAGGAAACCAAAGTTATATCTACCAGAAGAAAACTAATTAAAGCACAAACTGGAAAACAAAACTAGACCAAGGTGCCAACTGGGGAATAAAGCAATGAAAATAAAACTAACAAATATTTTGAAAGGAAAGGAGAGAAAGGGAAGAAAGAAAGAATAGATATGCAAAGTTAAACAGAGGTAGATAAAGAAGATTTGTATACATTAAAGATTAACTACAAGAGGAAAAGAATGGTAGGCAAACAAAGGAATAAATGTAGAAAAAAGAATAATAATAATTTAAAAAATTAAAAATAAAGAAGAGAAGAGAAAAAAAGAGAGAGAGAAACTCCACAGGACTGCAAAAGCCCAACGTAGAGGCAGAGGTTTATGACAACAATAAAAAATGTGAATGAGAGAAAAAAAGAAAGCTCAAAGCTAATTTGGATTTCTTAGTGCCAATAAAATTGACAACTACAACTGAAGGGGAAAAGAGGGGGAAAAAAAAGAAAAAAGTTTAAAAGAATCTATAGAACAAGTCAAAAAATAAGAATAATACATGTTTTTCTTGAGTCACTACTGTCAGAGTCCTTTCTCTTGCTGGGAGTCACAGTTCACAGTCCACCTTAACTCCCTAGGATGCCCTCCAACTCTGTGCTGACCTCTGAACCTGCTGTGGGGGCAGCTCAGATTCTAATCTGATTCTACTCCTGTGTGTTCTTGTCTCCAGTGTCCACAGCTATCAGAGCTAGTGTGTTTTCTTTTGTGGGAGCTCTTAATGGTCTTTTATATATTTCATAAACACATCTATGTAGTTGATTATGTGGATTTAATCTGCAGCTTGTACAGCTGGTGGGAAGGTTTTGGGTCTTCTTCCTTAGCCACACTGCCCCTGGGTTTCAATTGTGGTTTTATTTCCACCTCTACATGTGGTTTGTCTACTGAGGTTTAGCTCCTGAGGCTGCCCTGGAGGGTTTGGGTTTGCCGCTGTGAGGGCCAGGTGTGGAGGTGGTGCAGCTGCTTGCTTGGGTCGCAGGGGTTCTAGCAACACCAGGTACTCAGAGGGGTTGGCGGCTAAGACAGCAGGATATATAGTGCTCTAGAAGGGTATGGCAACCAGTATTGGCCAACATGCTTCAGTATTCTCGCCTGGAGAACCCTGTCTCTGACAGAGAAGCCTGGCAGGCCACAGTCTACAGTGTCGGAAAGAGTTGACACCACCAAAGCAACCCTACATGCCTAGATGCAAGACTTTTTTTGCCTGTGACAGCTCTGCCTGAGTGACAGTTGAGTGTGAAGGTGGCACAGCTGCTTGGCTTGAGGGACCCTGGTGGGGCCAAGTGTGCAGGGACACGGACTGCCT
This sequence comes from Aepyceros melampus, assembly GCA_006408695.1. Classification (NCBI taxonomy): domain Eukaryota; kingdom Metazoa; phylum Chordata; class Mammalia; order Artiodactyla; family Bovidae; genus Aepyceros; species Aepyceros melampus. The sequence continues at coordinate 239,957 of SJXQ01000499.1, read as the reverse complement.
CGGCTGCAGGAGTTATGGCCCTCTCAGAGTCTTTTTCCGAGCCTCTTGTAGCTGGTGATCAGAAGGACTCTGGCCAGTCTTTCTCCGTAGCTCCACCAGTTCAGTCACTTAGAGGATTCCCTTGTCTGGGGTCCTGCTCTGTCGCTGCATGCG
>SJXQ01000499.1:171937-239583 GCA_006408695.1 Aepyceros melampus | reverse complement strand
CCCTGGGTGGGGTCCTGCTCTGTAGATCGGCAGTCAGGCAGTTAGAGGGGCACCCTGGGTGGGGTCCTGCTCTGTAGATCGGCAGTCAGGCAGTTAGAGGGGCACCCTGGGTGGGGTCCTGCTCTGTAGTTCAGTGCCTTAGTCATTTGATGGGCCAGCCTCTCTATTGTTGAGCTGCCGATGCTGGCGTGTTGGGAGAGAGAGGCAATGGTGATGGCCCCACCCCCTACACGTTACTCAGCAGTATCACCTTGCTTCCGTGGCTGCCTGGCTTTCCTCCACTGGCATTTCCCACCATGGTCTCCTCCTTCACATCCCCTCAGTCCATCTTTCTGCAGTCAACAGCAGCCCTTGCCTTAGGGTTGCTGCACAGTCCCTAAGCTCCAGCTCCCAGCTGCTGTGCCTTCCAGGAAACCAGCGTTCCTGTCTAGGGTATGCATGGCTGTGGCAAGGACTGTTTGATTCTCATTCCATTTAGGTTGCCAGAGATCAGCTATTTCACTCAGCCTTAAATGTTTCTCTGACTCAGACAATTGCCCCGCTGTGGTGATCAGACCCCTGCTTCAGTTCCCCCATCTGGTGAGGGCAGGTGCAGTCCTTCTAACACTCCTGTTTCTCTCCCTAGTTCCTTCATCCTACTGAGTTTTGCGTGGTTCTATATATTCTTTTCCACTGGTCAGGTACTCCTGTCCACTCTCACTGGTGTTTTTCATGTACTTCTGTGTCTGAAGGTGTATTCCTGACGTATCTGTGGAGAGAGATATACCCCACATCCACCTACTCCTCCTCCATCTTGTTCTCCATTCCTTCTTTTTTGATTCTTTTGTTCTTGGAAGATAAGCCAAGTGATGTAGGCTTCTTGCAACAGCTGACATGCACAGTTGCTGTTCTCTCCCAGTATTATCATGTACCCAGTATTTCTAAATAGCACAATAGTGAATGCTATGGATTATAGTCTTGATTTAATTAATTTTTAACTTATTTCTCTTGGGTTTTGAATATCTTATCTATGCTTATTCATAGCCTAGGATTTTTACAGTTGATGCTCTCTGAAAGCCTATAGTTTCCTTCAGGGAATAACCCTGGGAAGGAATGAAAGAGATAAACAAAAACCATAAGTAAACACAAGGCAGTGTTTGTTTCAAAACCCATTCCATTATCCAGTTGACTTTAAGGGACATTGCTTTATTTTTCTTGCTTTCCCTTCATTTTGTTGAGTTCAACATTCAAGAAGACAAGTTTCCACCTGACTACAGCTTACTTCCTCAGTCTGTTTTGTATGATGGCAGTTAAGAGGATATTAATTTTGCTCTGCTAAAAACCTTTACTGTTTTATATTAGTTTTGGAAACACTGACATATGCAACATAACCACAACTGCTCTTTTGCTGGACTTTGGAGAGCCATTAATAACCCAAATGAACATGTCAGTCTCCAAGAGGAGACGATCATAAGCTGTGTTTATTAGACTGGCATCCTTCTTTCTTGCAACATCTTAAGTTACTGTTTGAAGGCATGCTTTGAGACATAATTTATACAGTAGTCATTTTTATAGAGGAAAATAAGAAAAAGTGCCACAACTTCATGATAATTGTGCTTTTATTTTTCAAAGATTAAATAAATATCATCCCACATCTTATTAAAAAGAAAATCTTAAATTCAAAACTTATTAGACCGTTTTTCCTCTGTATTGAACTTAAGAAAAAGGGGAAAATGACAAAAAGAGAAAAAAATAGAATTAACTTAAAAAAAATGCTCTAATTCCATACTGAATTCGCATCTCTCACAAATCTTATCTGACAGTTTATATCCCTATCTTCAATCAGGTTGTTGAAGGTGCTACAAACTTCTCAATCCTCAAAGATGTTCTCTTCCTCCCTTCCCCACCCAGGCTTCCTCCTCTTCCTTCTATTCCTTCTTCTTTTTACACATTCAAGGTAGAACAATATAGATTAATAAATTACTGATAATCTTTTTCTAATAGAGATTAAGACAAAATATTTCTGGACATCTTTATCTACCCAGAGAATCATTTTCCTAGAATCTTCAATTCTAGCATAGTAAGCAGAATGATTTATTGTGGTGTTTGAATTTGGGTCCTTTAATTCTAAGGTGAGAATAAATTTATCTTTGCTCTCAAGATATGAATATGCTAGAAAAAATACTGGGCAGTAAATCAGAAGGTCTCAGTGACCTTGTTAAGTTCAGACCTAGATGGGCACCCTGCCTGAAACAGAGCAGGTACCCAACATATATTTGTGGAATGAAGTTCATCTGCTTGTGCTTTGACTTCTCATCTGTTCAAAGAAGATGTTGGACAGAATATGTGACCTCTTAGGTTTCTTAGAGCATGAAAATGGTGTTCTATGGTGTTCTGTAGTTCCTTTAAAAAAATTATTTAAGTTGATATATTTTCACTTTTATTTGATTCAAGAAATTTTCTTTCTTTCTTTTTTGGTTGTTGTTGTTTGTTTGTTTTATTTACATGGCACATGGGATCTTAGTTCCCCAACCAGGGATCAAATCTGTGTCCCTTGCAATGGAAGCTGAGTCTTAACCACTAGACTGCCAGGGAAGTTCCAGTTTTCTGTAGCTCTTTGATTTAGATAACAAGAAAAGATCATTTGGGAGAAAATATAACTTTTAGATGTCTGTGTATAATAATAAGGCCTAGTACAAATTTTATTTTTAAAAATCAAGCCTTCCACCCCACTTATGCTTTGTTCTATTGATTGTATGTGACATGCTTTTACATTTAAAGAGTAAGACCCTTCTCTGCACAGACAGTGAAGCAAATAATTGTTGCTGGAGATATATAAGACTTTGCTCTGTTGAAAGTCACCCAGACCATTTAAACTGTTTAAATCATTAGAATTTAATTGATGCCCTTAATTAACTCTTGGAAACCAGAGCAATTTGGTTAATTAAATTGTCCTGTTAATGTATTTGTATACTTTTGATTTCAGGATTACAGTCTAAAATGTCAAAAATATATGATTTCAGAATGCAATTTATGTTTATTAAATGCCTACATTTATGCTGTCTTCTTTATTCTTTAAAGAAACCTAAAATTAGATATGATAAATTAGTTTTGAGAAAATCAAGACTAAAATTCAAGTGACATGGGCAAAATCTAAAAGCTGATAAATAATGGAATAGGAATACAAACTTAGTCATCCTCAGAAAAGAAGAAAAATATTTCAGGAATAAAATAATCCATTTCAAACATGTGGTAGACTATGTCACTGTGCAGTTAATAGAAAGAGCTAAGGCCATGAAGGTAGTAGTGAGCTGAGGGCTCTTATGCTCCTTGAGCATAGGTTTTCATTAGAGGTGGGGTGTGGCCCCCCCTTTCCACCTTTCACCTTGAGAAGAGCTTAAAGCTTCAGGTGATATTCCATTCTGAATGGTGTGGACTTGGGAACAACACATTTTTATTTGATTAATGTTGGTTATCATGGCAAAATTTTTCCATTTGTATATAAGTGAACCCAGATAGTAAAGTATGAAAAGCCTATCTTTAGGTGGACTAAAGTTCAGGAATAGTTATGACTTTTTTCATACCATGCTACAAGGCAAATGATTATTATGTCTTTTTTTTTTTTAACTCAGACTTTATTTCTCAACTTTTTAAAAACTTCTTGCTTAATATTTGAAAAAAAAATTCCAAAGGCATTACCTCTGCTTCTTACTATTTTGAAGGAATCATTCCTAAAGACTGGATTTCTGTCTTTCAAAGATGAACACCATTTTAAGGTCTAGAACACCTTTGTCATGTAGGTAGTAATGAAAACTCTTAGATGATCAAGGTTAGATGAAAGCACTGAGAGGTCATCTAGTCCTGGGCTTTGAATAAGATCTTGTCCAAGGTTTCTATCAAGCTTGAAGCTTTATACTTTTGTGCTATCTGAAGTTTGCCCCTGAAAATGTATGCTTTTGACATATTTTTTAAAGAAGTTTTGATTCTCTTGGTAAAAGAGCTCAGATGTCCAGTAAAATTCAGATATAAATTTAACTGCTTAGGTTTCTTTTTTTTTTTTATAAAGAAATTATTAACTGACTAGCTCTTTAAGGAAAAAAAGAAACAGCACTTAAAAAAATTAATTGTTGATCTTGTCCAAGGTTTCTATCAAGCTTGAAGCTTTATACTTTTGTGCTATCTGAAGTTTGCCCCTGAAAATGTATGCTTTTGACATATTTTTTAAAGAAGTTTTGATTCTCTTGGTAAAAGAGCTCAGATGTCCAGTAAAATTCAGATATAAATTTAACTGCTTAGGTTTCTTTTTTTTTTTATAAAGAAATTATTAACTGACTAGCTCTTTAAGGAAAAAAAGAAACAACTACTTAAAAAAATTAATTGTAGATCCTTCCTAAGGATACCATGTATAAAAAAACTTAGTGTTATTATATTAAAGAGGTAAGCTTTAAAATCTCAGAAGATTCAGTCAAAACATCTCAGAAATTTCATAACCTTTAGATCTTTGCCTGTAAATTGATTCTAAATATTGAAAATCAATTACTACATACATATTTTTCAGTGGAGAACTATGATTGTATGTGTCTTCTTGTTGGTTTCACTGACATCCCCTCTGTGCCATTCAAAAGTGCCAAATAAATGATTATTTCTTACATTATACCATTTGTTCAAAATCATGTCTTCAGGTTTTTCATATTGACTCCATCAGACTATTTCAGATCATATTTTTCTTCCTTATTTTAGTTGCCTTTTATATACTTGAGAGAAAAAAATTTCTACATTTAATAATGCTACTCCTTAATTTAAATGTATATTTCTTGTAACTTGTTTAATTCTTTTTTTCTAGAAGGTGTTGTTCTTGGAGATTTCCACTGATTTCCTGTTTTAATTTTGACCAGTTGTTTGCTAGGGCTGTTGCAAAGCTAACATTTCAAGAATTATTTTCAAAGAACACTTGAACCGGCTTCGACATTATATACCATTTTATCTTTCTTTCTTTCGTGGTCTTTTCATTCCTATTTTGTTAGAGTACTACTTGGCATCACTTTGTAGTTGTCTAACTTCTCAAAGTTAAAGACTAGACTTGCTCTATTCAGTCTTTCTTCCTCATCTTTGTTAAGTGACAGCTCTATGTTCCCAGTTGCTCAGGTCAGAAATCTTAAAACCATACTTGACTCTTTCTCTCACACTCCACTCTACCCAAAAGAGAGTGCTACCCAAAAGGATGTAACCAGACCTCCACTGTAACCATGTGCATCACTCAAATGGTAGGCATACTTCTGTCTTAGAATTGTACAAGACCAAATGACTTTGTCATCATTAGCAAACTGGAACACTCAAGAGGTGACAGCTAGGCTGGTAGCATATTTTGGTGCATTCTGATTTGTATATGAAATTGTTTTCCATTGCATATCCTTGGTGGTATTTGGTAGTTATTTTCAAATAATTTAGGGACTTTCACATAGATATGGAAATAGTAAGAAGTAATGTTGGATTTTACATAATCTATCATTTATATAGCAACTTGCAGTTGATAAAGTAGCTTTCATAACTATCTCATTCGATTGTCATCATCTTTCTAGGTAGCTATTTATGTCACTGTGAAGAAACCAAGGCTCAGAATCTAAATGATTTGACCTAACCTTGCTGATGGTGATGACATCAGAATTTGAATCTGATTTTTCTCTTTCTGAATCTTATATCTTTTCATTGCTTTTCTTCTGTCCTCTATGGGGCATAATTAAGGCTAACATTATGAAGTGATAGATTCTCACTAAACAGAGATGGACACTCCCATAATTTGTGCTTGATGTTAGAATGTGTTCCAGAGATGACAGGTTTTCTATCAGGGCTGTTGTTGGGGTAGACACAAGTCTCCTCCCACTTCCCCCAAGTCCCTGCCCTCTTTCACCCTGGCCAGGGATACTGTGGAAATTCTGCATTGATGAGGTCACTCTTTGGGATGCCTTCCACCTATCCCTTCAGAGATGAAGTTGTGTCATTTATAAAGGCCCATGGGCATGTTTGCTTCTATAAGAACCCATATGTCGAGGATACTGCTGGGTCTTCTTGCATTCTCATTTCAATAGAACTACTACTTATTAAATTATTGAAACTACTAAATTTTTATTAAATTATTGAAATGGCTAAATTATTAGTCATAACCCCTTCTGTCTTGTCTATTAATTCTTTAATATTTAATATTTGTATTGTTTTCTTTCATCCTATAGTAGGCCAATATATTTAAAAGGAAAGAACTTTCCTGACAGTTAAATTCTGTTTTTCACATTTCCAACTGATATATATTAATTTTCCTTATTTTTTCTTCATTCAGAGTACTTAAATATTTTTTATTAAAATCTCAACAGAAATAATTTCTGACAGTTTTATGATTTATTGTTTCTGTGTTTGCCAATCTTTATACATTCATAAGTGGTCTTTCCATCAGGTTCATGATTTTTGTTTTGAAATTTTTAACATATAAGAGAACATATTTTTATAATATGGTTTTTAGAATCTAATATAGAAGGAAAATTTTAGTTTTATAATCAAAGTAATTCTTACCTTTCATCTCATAGATTTTGTCAGTCAAGCAAAGCCTTTTAAAAATTCCGTCTCTCAAATTCATTTGTGATGTATCACCAGGGGTAATGATCAGTTTTAAAGTACAGTGCATCCCCTGCATACGAACCTTCAAGTTTCGAGCTTTTCAAAGATGGGATGTCATTCCATTAACATCAGGTGTGAGTGAAATTGCAGCTCGCCTTCCATCTCCTATTGCTGATGATCCTTCAGCTCTACCATCTTCCACCTCCTATTTTTCCTCCAGTCAATAACTCTTCTTGTCTGTACACTTCATGCCAGCCCCTGCATGCCAGCTGTTGTACTGTACTACTGTATTTTTCAAGATGCTGTACTATAAGACTAAAAAACTGCCCTTTTTTTGTTTTGTATGTATTTGTGTGTTTTTTTAATGTGTTTGTTTTTTGTGTATTATTTGTGTGAAAAGAATTTTAAATCTGTTACAATATAGGACTATGTATTCGACTGTGTTGGTTGGATACTTAGGCCAACTTTGTTGAACTTAGAAACAAATTGGACTTACAAACATACTCTTGGAATGGAACTCATTCATATGTAGGGAACTTACTGTACATGTTGGAGATTTGCCGTTTCATCTCTCTCTCTTTTCACTTGGGTAAAGTCACTTTGTGATGACTCAGACTCATTTTTCAAAATGTAGATATGCTTTCTTCTTTCTCTTAACTAGTATTAATAGTTGTGAGTTGGACAGAGATTGGGCTTCCCCAATGACTCAGCCGGTAAAGAATCAGTGTGCAATGAAGGAAATATAGGATACTCAGGTTCGATTCCTGGGTGGGGAAGATCCCCTGGAGAAGGGAATGGCAACCCACTCCAGTATTCTTGCCTGGAGAATCCACGGACAGAGGAGCCTGGTGGGCTTCAGTCTGTAGGGTCACAAAGAGTTGGACACAACTGAGTGACTGACACTTTCACTTTCAGACAGAGACTGTAGACACTGACTGGATTTATTTTAACTTTTGCCCTAGAAGATGAATCTTAGGGTATTTTTGAAAGTAACCAGTAAAAGACATGTGAATGATTTTAGCACAATATGGTATGCAGATGAAAGAAAAAACAAAAACAAACAAAAAACCCCTGGGTGTTACAGTTGAGGACTGTGTAGTATGACTTTTCTCTGTTAGATTATAACATTTGATTTAGAAAAAAATACAAAGAATGCTGATATTTCCCATTAGGAGACTTATCATATTTTATATGATGTTTGTTTTCTATACTGCTTCACTTGTGGCTCAGATGGTAAAGAATCCACTTGTAGTGTGGAACCCAAGGAGACCTGGGTTTGATTCCTGGGTTGGGAAGATTCCCATGGAGAAGAGAAAGACTACCCACTCCAGTATTCTGGCCTGGAGAATTTCATGGACTGTATAGTCCGTGGGGTTGCAAAGAGTCGAGCATGACTGAGTGACTTTCACTTCACTTCTTTGCTCTACTACTTCCAATTCAGCTTTCAAAGCTGTCCCAGAGTTTTCACTTTTGATTCTGACTTTGTGCAGCAACAACAGGATAATTTGGTGGCTTTCTTCTATATTTTACCTTTTCAATGAATGAAATCTTCTATGCATTGTTTAATACTGCCAGGATAGAGACATGGCCAGTGTCCAATTTCCAAAAACATGTATGATCTCAGGAGTGATGCAATCGATGACCATAGCACTTTTTGAACAAGGTTGGTCTGGGTTTAAGCCATAGTGTGATGAGGTGAAGTTGTAGCTGACAAGATGGAACCCATACGCATCTTTTCCCAACTCTGGGCTAAGTGACATCACCTTGGCAGCTTGAAATACCTTGGCGAGAATATTTATACCATGGGAATCAGCAAATTTTTCAAACCAGATTCTTCCCTTGACCCCAAAGGGCTGGTTGGTTAACATTTACCAACACAACATTGGTTTGAGCACACTTAATTTGTGTGACTTTGCTCAACATACTTAACCTATCTGGGTCTCATTTTCTGTTTCTGTAAAATGTGGGAAGCTACTACCTACTTGACAAACTTTTTGAAAAAAAAAAATTACATGAGATAGCTTAGATTACAATATTAGCATAGTATTGAGTTGGCCAAAAAGTCCATTTGGGTATTTCAGTCACATCTTATGGAAAAACTGGAATGAATATTTTGCCCAACCAATAAATGGCTATAATAATGATAATGATAAAATAATCACTTCAGATGCAAATAGATTGTTTATGTTAATTTACAGAACTCCTTTACCCACTGTTAGCTAAGTAGCAAGAGAAACAAGGTTATAGGCACTGGCAGAAACTTCCATTTTAAGTGAGCATAATCGTAGTGAGCTCTTTCTCCTATTAATTAGTCTTTAAACTTCTTTGGTTTAAGTCAGCATCTATTTTCAGTATATACCATATGGCAAACCGCCATAGTGAGTATAGCGAGGAGTATGTTTTGTAGTTTGCAGCCCATTTCCTTTTGCTGCTTCTGAAACAGGGAGAAAAACAATTCTATAACTATGCCCAGTGGTAAAGAAAATACCTGCCAATGTGGGAGATGTGGGTTTGATCCCTGGGTTGGAAATATCCTCTAAAGAAGGAAACGGCAGCCTATTCCAGTATTCTTGTCTGGGAGATCCCATGGACAGAGGAACCTGATGGGTTACAGTCCATGGGGTCGCAAAGAGTCAGACATGACTTAGTGACTAAACAACAAGAGCGAAGTATGCACTGACAATTAATCTTGTGTTTTTATTTATTCAGTCACATCTTATGGAAAAACTGGAATGAATATTTTGCCCAACCAATAAATGGCTATAATAATGATAATGATAAAATAATCACTTCAAATGCAAATAGATTGTTTATGTTAATTTACAGAACTCCTTTACCCACTGTTAGCTAAGTAGCAAGAGAAACAAGGTTATAGGCACTGGCAGAAACTTCCATTTTAAGTGAGCATAATCGTAGTGAGCTCTTTCTCCTATTAATTAGTCTTTAAACTTCTTTGGTTTAAGTCAGCATCTATTTTCAGTATATACCATATGGCAAACCGCCATAGTGAGTATAGCGAGGAGTATGTTTTGTAGTTTGCAGCCCATTTCCTTTTGCTGCTTCTGAAACAGGGAGAAAAACAATTCTATAACTATGCCCAGTGGTAAAGAAAATACCTGCCAATGTGGGAGATGTGGGTTTGATCCCTGGGTTGGAAATATCCTCTAAAGAAGGAAACGGCAGCCTATTCCAGTATTCTTGTCTGGGAGATCCCATGGACAGAGGAACCTGATGGGTTACAGTCCATGGGGTCGCAAAGAGTCAGACATGACTTAGTGACTAAACAACAAGAGCGAAGTATGCACTGACAATTAATCTTGTGTTTTTATTTATTTTATCTTCTAAGATATTTTTATTATATTTATTTATATAAGATATTATATAATTATAATATTTATTATTATGGCAGGTTGAGAAATAAATGGGAAGCAAGAAATTGAAGATACACAAAGAAGTCAGCAGTTAGAGCCCGGTGAATACAATAGGAAGATCATTGTAAACTAGGGAGCTTTCCCATGTTTGTGATTTTCACTTTTCCTGACTTCCTCCTTGTAACAATCAGTGATTAAAATGAACTGATGTGATGCACAGAGTTAACTGTTATTTAGTCTTTTGCTCCTATCTTGAGAGGACAGGGTGTCAAGGGACATTGGGTCGAAGTACCTACCTAAGGAGAAGGAACTAGGTTAAATCTCTGAGGCTTTTGCTTATACAGCAAAAGAGATCACCATGGGAGGCTGGTCTTGACCTGTGAGTCAGCCCTGAGGCTGATCAGATGGGGCTAGAGTAAGGTTTCCTGACACATGGAGCAGTTGGAGAAATCTGGTGATAAAAGTAAGAGGGTGCTTCACTAGCTTGAGAAGAAGGTAACAGGCAAGGGAAAATCAGAGATGCAGGATGTGAAATCAAATGACGGAATTTTCTGTCTTAATGTAGACCATCTGGTCATCTTATCTTTAAAGCAGTGATTTCTCAGACATTTTTCATCTTATATCATGATGACCATATGTCTCAGATTTCCTAGGATGGGCTGGATTTCAAATATTTTTGCCATTGTTAGACCGTAGGTCCCAAATTAGGATTGGAAAATATGATTACTATTCTTATACCTTCCTTTTCCAACTTTTGTTACCTTTATCTCATTCAGTTTCCAAGTCATTAGCAGCATCATTAAGCAGCTGTCCAAAGCGTGGTTCTCAGGTCTGACTGTGTATCAGAATCACCTGGAACATTCGTTAGAGTACTGGTTCCTGGGCACCTGCTCCACCCCCATAACCCCCCAACCCCGACCACCACAAAACCAGATTCAGGAGGCTCTGGAAGATGTTCAAATATCTGTATTGTTCACAGGTGACCCATGTGATCATGAGGCAGCTGGCTTACAGACAGGTTTTGGAAGCCAGTGGGCCAGTCAATGCCATGCACATCTTCCTCTGAGCATTGCAAAGCCTCGTACAACAGGGTTTCTCCTATGGGGGCTCTTTGACTTGTGGAATCTTTGAACTCTTTTCTTAAACTTTTTATCTTTATTGGGCTATAGCCGATTAATAATGCTGTGATAGTTTCAGGTGAACTGCAAAGGGACTCAGCCATGCATACACATGTATTCATTCTCCCTCAAACTCCCCTCCCATCCAGGCTGCCACATCACTTCCACTCAGTTCAGCTCAGTCACTCAGTCGTGTCCAGCTCTTTGTGACCCCATGGCCTGCTGCCACATAACATTGCCCAGAGTTCCCTGTGCTATACAGTAGGTTCTTGTTGGCTGGTTATTAAAATTAAACTTCTGAGTATATGGATCCAAAAATGATTCCCTGGGAGAGAACCATAGCTTTAATCAAATTTTCAGTGGAGTTAATGGCTGAGAAAGAATGCAAACCCGAGACTTTGCATCTAGAGGCCAAGGACACAAGGAAATCATCCAGATGGTGTTCAGTCACTCAGTCGTGTCCAGCTCTTTGTGACCCCATGGCCTGCTGCCACATAACATTGCCCAGAGTTCCCTGTGCTATACAGTAGGTTCTTGTTGGCTGGTTATTAAAATTAAACTTCTGAGTATATGGATCCAAAATGATTCCCTGGGAGAGAACCATAGCTTTAATCAAATTTTCAGTGGAGTTAATGGCTGAGAAAGAATGCAAACCCGAGACTTTGCATCTAGAGGCCAAGGACACAAGGAAATCATCCAGATGGTGAAAGGTTTTTCCCAATAGTTTTAGACTTTATTATTCTCATATTTTATTTTGTTTTCATCTTCTAAAATCAGAACTAATTATTGATTAAATAGTCTCTTTTCTGGGTTTAAGGAAAACACACACACACACACACACACACACACACTCCTACAGACACACCAATGACTTATTCTAAAGCAGTGATTCTTCTCTCAGATAAGTATTTTCAATTTTGTTAACCAGCGATGTGTGTGTGTTTGAAGGGTGATGGTTTGCTGATGTGGGATGATCTGATCATCTTCTTTCAGTCAGTCAGTCAGTTCAGTCACTGAGTCGTGTCCGACTCTTTGTGACCCCATGGACTGCAGCACGCCAGGCCTCCCTGTCCATCACCAACTCCCAGAGTTTACTCAAATTCATGTCCATTGAGTCGGTGATACCATCCAACCATCTCATCCTCTGTCGTCCACTTCTCCTCCCGCTTCCCTGTTTTTTCAGCCATACTCCACCCCCCGCCTACCCCCTTGCCCTCTAGCTTCCCCCGTGTATCCACCAAAGGAGGTTATGGATCTGTGATCCAGTGAAATCCTGTCTGTTTTAAACTTTGGGGTTAATATTCTCCAGCTGTGTTGCCTCAGCTCTAGGGAGACTTTTTTCCTTGACAAGCATTTGTGGTTGAGAGAGCCAAGCAATAGATTGGAAACTTGAGGGCTGTGAGTTCTAACTCTGGGTCTGCCCTGACACAGTGTGTGACCTTGGGCAATTCATTTGATCTCTGTCCAAACTCTCTGATGCTTGATAATGGGATTTTCTAGAAATCCCCCTGCCAATAAAGACATATGGAACCACTCCTTGGTTCCACAAGGGAAGGCTACACTTCATTATCCTTCAGGCTTTTAACTCTCTTTCTCTACTTGCCACTTCCCCACACCAGGGACAGCACAAGTCTTTTTTTCCAAGTCTTGGTACTACTTTCTTGCTTTTCTTTCCAAAAACACAGCAGTTCTATTCTATCTTAGCCCTCCCCAGCAGTCAAAACTTTGTCCCCAAACACATACTCAATAGAATCAAATTGCCCAGGCAGTATAAATTCTTCAGACCTGGATTCTGCCCTGGACTTCACATGGCTACTGTAAACAGAAGAGAGTTAAATTTCTCTCTCATTTTCTGCATTCTACAAAGTACAATTTATTGTTTTATAAGCCAGCACAAATCATTTTTATACTCCCTCTACTTTTTAACATCTCCTTTTATAGAAAATGATTAAGTTAATAAATTTATTAAAAACAATACAATTCCAAGAATTTTTTTTTGGTAGAAAATATGCACTATTTCAGCTTTTGGACTTTTTTAGATTATTTACTCAGATAATATGTGTCTTTTAAGTTTTGGAAATACACACATATACACACATGCACACATCCCAGTATGTAATCAAAAATTTGGTGGTGTGGCACAGAAGAAAATTATGTTTGGTAAGGAACTTTTAAATTCCTGATAATTGCCATTTCCTCATTTTAGAATGAGGCTGGAGCAGTAGAGCCATAAATATTTTTTCTTACTGATATTTTGTTCTGCCTTCAGTCTCAAGGTACCATGTCCCACTGAACAGTGGGTTTTTTAATTTTAGTCAGTTTGTTTCTGCTAATGGTAATTAAAAGTCCTTTAACATGCTCAGAAGAGTCAGCCTGTGGTTCGTAGCAAACCAATCCAAAGGACTTCAGTTGATCAGTTTGTGGAGTAACTGAGGTTGTGTGTTGTAAGTCAGACACCCTCTGGCTTGGAGTGGTGTTGGTGGTAACTCTTCTGGGATGGAGAGCCTTCCTTCCCCTGGGAACCTCCCTCACTCTCCACTTGGTCTGAGCCTGCCCCAGAACTCTCCACTCCTGTCATGTCTCCCAAGTAGCTTCCTTTTGCTGTGGAGCATCCTCCCCTCTCTTACCAAGATCTCTTTTGGGTAATTGCCAACCTAAAAATTGCTTAATAAACTATCTGCTTATTATTCCTATGCAAAGGAATACTATTACAGTAATAGTGATGGGTTAAGCACTTTTTAGAAGACTTTATGTATAATTTTGCATTTAATTATCATCCTGGGAGGTCTTTTAGATACCCACTCTTGAGATGAAGAACAAGAGTGGTAAGGTAATTTGTGTAGACCCACACAGGGAGTCAAGGCAATGAGTTGAGACCTATGTGCTTACCTAATGTGCTTCTTTTAAAAATAGCCAGATGTACCTTTATATTACATGTGGTTTTAAAACCATGATGGTTAGACCCCAACCACAAGAAGAACTGCTGTATGTGTGAGAATGAAGTAGAGAGAGGAGGAAGCAAGTGGAGATGGCTCTGTCTCTCCACACTTTCTTCTCTGTCTCTCTCAAACACACACACACCACACGCATGTACACACACACACCAAGCTGAACAGATCGTCTTTTCCCTGTTTTCACACTGGACTTCCAAATAATATTTCATCTGAAGGAAAAGTGTCTCTGTAAAATACAAACAAGCTGTGAAAATCACTGCTGTCTAGAATCCCACTTATCATTGTGCTTTCTTATCTCTTCCTCCTCCTGATCTGGAAATGCTAATGTGACTCAGATGTTAGCTTAGGTCACCCTTGTCTCTGAGGTCACCCTGTCCTTTGAGATTTAACTAAAATGGTCTCAATCTCCTGTTTCATATCTCCTGGAAGATTTCAATGCCATCCCCCAGATTTCTGCCCAACCTCGACCTGATTCTCATGGGTGGTTTTTCCTGGTAAACTCTTGACCTCCCTCATCTTATCACCCCCAGCTGTCTTATTCTCTGTTCTCTCTGCTGACTCTGAGGGGGAACTCAATCCTTTTTTCCTAACTAGCATCCCCAAGTCATTCCTGTTCACTCCCACATGGCACCATTCCATAGGAATGGTGCTTCCTGTAGGAAGCAGAAGAGTGTTTATATCCCAGTAAAATGTTAAGAATAGGAGCCTCCTTGTTCTTAAACATTATTAAGCCACTTTGCCACCAGGAAGTTCCTCTTGACTGCATTACTCTACCACCTCAGGTCTCTCTCGCTCTTAGCTCCTTCTCCTCTCCCATCTCCCCTCCTCCCTTCCTTCTCATCTTCCCTCCATTCAGAATCCCTCAGCTGTTCATCTAAAGCTGTGTTTGCTGCCTGCTTCTTAACTATGTCTCCCAGGATCTCACCTTTTCTACTCAAATAACTTATTAGGATATTCCTCTAAACAGAGACAGTTTTCTCTCCAGGAGGAACTCTGCTACAAGCTCTTGCAATGAATTCCCTCCAGTTAGTGGAGTAGGTTAGGTTATGTGTTGTAAGCCAGACACACATGAACACAGTATAGCTCTACTGGAGGGACAGAACCAGGCTGAATAGCAGGTCCAAAACCAGAGGCTAACGTTTATCCATGTTGAAAAGTGTCAGGGGCCTATGTAAAGCATAGGTAAACAATTTGTCTTTTTTTTATGAACATTTACTATTAAGAGAGATGAAACACTATTTACTGAGTACTTTACTTTTTCTTTTTTTAATTGAACTAATTTCCAAAACAGAAAAAGAGTCACAGGTATAAAAAACAAACTTACCAAAGGGGAAAGGAGTGAGGGATAAATTGGGAGCTTGGGACTGACATATACGTGCTCAGTCACTTTGGGTGTGTCCAGCACTTTCTTACCCTATGGGCGGCAGCTTGCCAGGTTCCTCTGTCCATGGGATTCTCCAGGCAAGGATACTAGAGTGGGTTGCCATGCCCTCCTCCAGGGGATCTTCTGACCCAAGGATGGAACCTGCGTCTTCTGCATCATACACACTACTATATATAAAATAGATAACTGATAAGGACCTACTATATGCGTGTGTGTGTGCTCAGTCACTTCAGTTGTGTCCCACTCTGCAATGCTATGGACCGAGAATGAGAGCCCACCAGTCTCCTATGTCCATGGGATTCTCCAGGCAAGAATACTGGAGTAGGTTGCCTGCCCTCCTCCAGAGGATCTTCCCGACCCAGGAATCAAACTCATATCTTCTGTGGCTCCTGCATTGCAGGCAGACTCTTTACCACTGACTCATCTGGGAAGCCCCAAGGACCTACTCTATAGCACAGGGAATTCTACTCTGTATTCTTTAATGGCCTATATGGGGAAAGAGTCTAAAAGGTAGTGGAGATTATGTGTATGTATAACTGATTCACTCTGCTCTACAGCAGAAGCTAATGTGACACTGTAAACCAACTATTCTCCAACAAAAAATAATTAAAAAGGAAAGTTCACACTCTGTAATGTACATGTTAATATCTTTTTTTTTAATAATAAAAGAAGTAAAGCAACTTGTCCAAAGGGCACAGAATTAAAAGCATGGGGGCCTACTTGGCCCAGCTCTAACACTTTCAGACTCTTCTCTGCACCCCTGTGTCACTCAGCCACCTAGCGGTCAAAAGAATGCTTCGCTTCCTAAATGTTCTGGTCCACTTTCTGGCATCCTTACTCCATTGGGGCAGTTCCTTAGGCTCTGTGTCATTTTCTTGCCTCCCAAGACACTCATAAAATTTGAGGGATGCAACTATTTTCAGCTCCCTTCTGGGAATATGTTCTTTTCCTCCAATATTCAGTAAAGAACAGGTACTGATGAACCTATTTGCAGGGCAGAAATGGAGACATTGGAGGCAATGGAGGCAGCAATGGAGACATTTAAGACAGCAATGGAGCTGGCTTAAAACTCAACTTTCAAAAAACTAAGATCATGGCATCTAGTTAGGTCCAGTCCAATCACTTCATGGCAAATAGATGGGGAAACAATGGAAACAATGATAGGCTTTATTTTCTTGGGCTCCAAAATCTCTGCAGATGGTGACTGCAGCCATGAAATAAAAAGACACTTGCTCCTTGGAAGAAAAGCTACAACTAACCTCAGTTCAGTTCAGTTCAGTTCAGCTCAGTTCAGTCGCTCAGTTGTGTCCGACTCTTTGCGACCCCATGAATCGCAGCATGCCAGGCCTCCCTGTCCATCACCAACTCCCGGAGTTCACTCAGACTCAGGTCCACCAAGTCCGTGATGCCATCCAGCCATCTCATCCTCGGTTGTCCCCTTTTCCTCCTGCACCCAATCCCTCCCAGCATCAGAGTCTTTTCCAATGAGTCAACTCTTTGCATGAGGTGGCCAAAGTACTGGAGTTTCAGCTTCAGCATCATTCCTTCCAAAGAAATCCCAGGGCTGATTTCCTTTAGGATGGACTGGTTGGATCTCCTTGCAGTCCAAGGGGCTCTCTTGAGAGAGCTCTCTTGAGTCTTCTCCAACACCACAGTTGAAAAGCATCAATTCTTCGGCGCTCAGCCTTCTTCACAGTCCAACTCTCACATCCATACATGACCACAGGAAAAACCATAGCCTTGACTAGACAGACCTTAGTCGGCAAAGTAATGTCTCTGCTTTTGAATATACTATCTAGGTTGGTCATAACTTTTCTTCCAAGNATTCTTCGGCGCTCAGCCTTCTTCACAGTCCAACTCTCACATCCATAAATGACCACAGGAAAAACCATAGCCTTGACTAGACAGACCTTAGTCGGCAAAGTAATGTCTTTGCTTTTGAATATACTATCTAGGTTGGTCATAACTTTTCTTCCAAGGAGTAAGCGCCTTTTAATTTCATGGCTGCAGTCACCATCCGCAGTGATTTTGGAGCCCAGAAAAATAAAGTCTGAACATTAAGCACAGAATTTCCATAGTGCCTAGGTTTGTTATCAGTTAAAAATTGCTATATTTTTATATCTGTCACAAGCTTGTCAACAAAGAAAGTACTGCTAAAAACAACAAAAAACTCCTAAAAAATGTAAATGTGATATAAGCTTCTAGATAAACTATTAACAATAATTATACTCTAAAATATCTGTCTATAATAGTCTCAATTGAAGCCAGAGGAGAAGGGGACAACAGAGGATAAGATGGTTGGAGAACATTACAGACTCAATGGACATGAGCTTGAGCAAACCACTGGAGTTGGTGATGGTCAGGGAAGCCTGGCGTCCTGCAGTCCACGAGGTCACAAAGAGTCAGACTCGACTGAGCAACTGAACTGAACTGAACTTACAACAGTGTCTCCAGATTTTGGTTTCTATTGTTGTGCTAAACTAAGTGATGATAGTGTATTGAATAGTTAGGTCATTTTCAAATAAATTAAGGTTGTGAAACAGTCAGGACTTGAAAGGACCTCCCTCTTACACAGAAACGAAACAGATTTTTGACTATCCATGAACAGTGTCTGGTGCCATCCTGACATGTTCAGTGTAAGAAAGCAATTTTTTTTTTCTATTATCACTGATATATACGTTCACCAGTCTATAGAATGCCAATATAAAAGTCAGTTCTTGGTTGCTTAAGGGAAATGTATGACTTGTTATTAAAGAAGGTGTGAGGAATGAAATTGCATTTTACAAAGGAAAACGAAGTAGTTCTGTTTTACAGGTGGCAGTTTCAGGACGGGAGAAGCAAAGAAATGGATAGAGAATGGGATAAGGAGGTTTTATGGAAAGTGGACCCCCCAGAAAAGAATTTTGTGCCTAGTACACATTTTCTTGAGATGTTGAACTGCCTTTGCTAATGGATTTTAAGTTTCTTTGCCTCCTAAGTGATCTGCTCTAAGTTTACCTTTGAAATCTCTTGTTAACTTTGGCTAAGTGGAGAAGTATTGTTTCACAGTGACTTATGTGATCCTCAGTTCAGTTCAGTCAGTCATGTCCGACTCTTTGCGACCCGATGAATCGCAGCACCCCAGGCTTCCCTGTCCATCACCAAATCCCAGAGTTCATTCAAACTCACATCCATCGAGTTGGTGATGCCATCAAGCCATCTCATTCTCTGTCATCCCCTTCTCCTCCTGACCCCAATCCTTCCCAGCATCAGAGTCTTTTCCAATGAGTCAACTATTCGCATGAGGTGGCCAAAGTACTGGAGGTTCAGCTTCAGCATCAGTCCTTCCAAAGAACACCCAGGACTGATCTCCTTTAGAATGGACTGGTTAGATTTCCTTGCAGTCCAAAGGACTCTCAGGAGTCTTCTCCAACACCACAGTTAATGCAGGATGCAGGATGCTTGGGACTGATGCACGGGGATAATCCAGAGAGAAGGTGTGGGGCGGGAGGGGGGAGGTGGGGGTCGGGATTGGGAGATCATGTACACTCGTGGCTGATCCATGTCGATGTGTAGCAAAACAAATACAGTATTGTAAAGCAAAACAAACTAAAAAAATAAAAATTAATTAAAAAAAAAAAAAGATTAATCCCCACGGCAGCTCAGTCAATTGAAGAATACTTTTTATATAATGGTAAATATCATTTGGGGAAGAAATTAAAGATAACTGAATCCAACATCAAAAGAAAAGAGTCATGCATTGAAAATAATTATGGGCAAATCTTCAACCAAAATTAAGGTACCAGATTGAACACCTAATAATAGGAGTTTGGAAGCAAATCTAATGAAGACTTTCTTCCTTCCAAAACATTTATGCATGTATGTTCCCACTGCTCCGTAAAGCTACAGATATTCTGAATATCCACGGAAATAAATTGCTGTGGGGATTAGGGTTCAGCTTCTGTCAATATGGTTTTTAATTTCAAACCAAATGAAGTTCTGTCCCTTCTCACAAGGAATGAATCTCAGGATCAAGGCAGAAAATAAAACTACCTTTGAACCTGGGTGGATGGAACTATGATTTTTACAATATTCTATTTTTCATATCACTATATCCTACTATACCTAGGTTCTCCACCAAGAGCTGGGCCTGCAATGTTGAACAATTATTAATAAGTTCTATGGCTTCATGAACCTATTAATTTGGAGGGAGAGACAGACACAAAATAAACACATAACATACAACTGTGATAAATGAGAAAAAAAGCAAGAGCTGAAAATAATTTTGGTGTCAGGGAACTGAGATTTAAAGTGAGTTCTAGATGATAAAAAAGAACCAACCACTGAAAGAAAACACTGGACAAAGAGGTTAGCCAGAAAGTGGGGTTCTTGCTGAAATATTTTCCCTTAATATGATAAAATACTAAATTCTCTCGAGTGGTCTCATAATTCAATCCAAAGCATGCTGTTTTATCATTTGCCTCTTTTAAGTCTAATATTACATAGATATACTTTAAAAAATGCAGCAGAATATAGTTAATTACTATATCATGAAAAGGACTTGTTGAAACTTCTTGATGTTCTTAACCTACTACCCTAGTTTGCTTGAGCAACTCAGAAACAAGGATTAGTTGCTTGTGGCTTGATTTTTGAATTATCTAATTCTATCTGGAAAGCAGAATCCTTTGCCCAAATCTCTAACTATCTAGAGACTACTTATATCTGTTAAGTCAGATGACATCACTGACCTTATCTGCAGGCAAACCTAGCAATTCAGTCCTTTAAAGTAGTAATTCCTCACCACATTCCATGCCAATCCAGAGGCAGTCTTGGATTCAACCCTCCTTGTCCAAGGATTTCCTTGGGGTATTTTCACATGTGTCCCTATTAGTGCTGCCTAAATGTTGCCACAGGATCTGGCTCCAGCCTTTTCATAACCACAGGTTTAATCTTGACTTCTAGTGGCAAAGTGAAAGTCACTCAGTCGTGTCTGACTCTTTGCAACCCCATGTACAACCCCACCAGGCTCCTCCAAGCAAGAATACTGGAGTCAGTTGCCATTCCCTTCTCCAGAGGATATTGCCGATCCAGGGATCAAACCTTCATGTCCCAACTGCAAGCAGATTCTTTACTGTCTGAGCCACCAGGGAGTGGGGCTTGTCTTAAGCTTGTACACTCAAGCATGAAACACTAACAGAGGAAACCTGGAGAAACTCTGTTCCAGTAACCACTTTTACATAGCGCTAGTGTTTTACAGAACCATGACTTTTCTGAACAATCTGCTCCTGCCTTAAGCCAAGACAGCATCCTTCCCAGCTTGAGTTCCCCAACTGTGAGAGTATGCAGCTTCCTCTAGGAAATCTGCTCTAGCCTTGATTTGATATGACTGCAAACATCACCCAGTACCCAAACATCACCACCTGATTCTTCTACTACCCTGCAACGCGGGATACCTGGGTTCAGTCCCTGGGTTGGGAAGATCCCCTGGAGAAGGGAACGGCTACCCACTCCAGTATTCTGGCCTGGAGAATTTTATGGACTGTATAGTCCATGGGGTCCACAAAGAGTTGGACACGACTGAGTGACTTTCAACTTAAGCCAAGACAGCATCCTTCCCAGCTTGAGTTCCCCAACTGTGAGAGTATGCAGCTTCCTCTAGGAAATCTGCTCTAGCCTTGATTTGATATGACTGCAAACATCACCCAGTACCCAAACATCACCACCTGATTCTTCTACTACCCTGCAACGCGGGATACCTGGGTTCAGTCCCTGGGTTGGGAAGATCCCCTGGAGAAGGGAACGGCTACCCACTCCAGTATTCTGGCCTGGAGAATTTTATGGACTGTATAGTCCATGGGGTCCACAAAGAGTTGGACACGACTGAGTGACTTTCACTTAGGCTTTTTAACTACGAAAGTCCACAGGCAATCTGATCCCATGATTCCTGATTTATTTCTGTCCTTATAGCAGTTTTCTTCAGTGACTTCTATGACCTCTAAATAATAGAAGACCCAGCTTCCACAGGCCACTTTCAATCTGATGGCCAAACTGAGCAGCACATGGACGGGATTTCTGCTGGAGTAGGTACACAGTACCAATGGATAGACATGTAAGGTGCCTGCCCTGGACGGATGCTATAGTGCTGCCCATGGTCCAGAATGCCTAGTGTTCCTCCAGCCAGACCATCACCTGGGCACTTCTAGTCACAGCTCAGGCTGCGTTGATGATATCTCCTTCACAGGGTTACTGGGAGAAGTTAAAGAGGCATCCAGTCAGTTCTGTTCAGTCGCTCAGTCATATCTGACTCTTTTTGACCCCAAGGACTGCAGAATACCAGGCTGCTCTGTCCATCACCAACTCCCAGAGTGTATTCATGTCCATCGAGTCGGTGATGCCATCCAGCCATCTCATACGCTGTCGTCCCCTTCTCCTCCTGCCTTCAATCCTTCCCAGCATCAGGGTCTTACCAATGAAATAGTTTTTCACATCAGGTAGCCAAAGTATTGAAGCTTCAGCTTCAACATCAGTCCTTCCAATGAATATTCAGAACTGATTTCCTTTAGAATGGACTGCTTGGATCTCCTTGCAGTCCAAGGGACTCTCGAGAGTCTTCTCCAACACCACAGTTCAAAAGTGTCAATTCTTTGGCACTCAGCTTTCTGTATAGTCCAAATCACACCATACATGACTACTAGAGAAACCATAGCCTTGACTAGACAGACCTTTGTTGGCAAAGTAGTGTCTCTGCTTTTTAATATACTGTCTAGGTTGGTCGGAGAAGGCAATGGCACCCCACTCCAGTACTCTTGCCTGGAAAATCCCATGGATGGAGGAGCCTGGTAGGCTGCAGTCCATGGATCGCTAAGAGTCGACACGACTGAGCGACTTCACTTTCACTTTTCACTTTCATGCATTGGAGAAGGAAATGGCAACCCACTCCAGTGTTCTTGCCTGGAGAATCCCAGGGACGGTGGGCTGCCATCTTTGGGGTCGCACAGAGTCGGAGACGACTGAAGCGACTTAGCAGCAGCAGCAGTCTAGGTTGGTCATAGCTTTTCTTCCAAGGAGCAAGTGTCTTTTAATTTCATGGCTGCAGTCAAAATCTGCAGTGATTCTGGAGCCTCCTAAAAGAAAATCTACCACTGTTTCCACTGTTTCCCCATCCATTTGCCATGAAGTGATGGGACCAGATGCCATGATCTTCATTTTCTGAATGTTGAGTTTTAAGCCAACTTTTTCACTCTCCTCTTTCACTTTCATCAAGAGGCTCTTGTAGAGTCTTCTCTTGTGTTGTTGGAGAGTGTGTTTGCTATGACCAGTGTGTTCTCTTAGCAAAACTCTATTAGCCTTTGCCCTGCTTCATTTTGTACTCCAAGGCCAAATTTGCCTGTTACTCCAGGTATCTCTTGACTTCCTACTTTTGTATTTCAGCCCCTTATAATGAAAAGGACATCTTTTGGGAATGTTAGTTCTAGAAGGTCTTGTAGGTCTTCATAAAACTGTTCAACTTCAGCTTCTTCAGGGTTACTGGTCAGGGCATAGACTTGGACTACTGTGATATTGAATGGTTTGCCTTGGAAACAAATAGAGATCATTTTGTTGTTTTTGAGATTGCATCCAAGTACTGCATTTTGGACTCTTTTGTTCACTATGAAGGCTATTCCATTTCTTCTAAGGGATTCTTGCCCACAGTAGTAGATTAATGGTCATCTGAGTTAAATTTCAATGAGTTCAAGAGGCACCCAGAATTCAGTATATCGGGAATTCCCCTGCAGCCCAGTGGTTATGACTCGGCACTTTCACTGCAGGGGCCTGGGTTTGTTCCCTGGTTGGAGAACTGAGATCCTGCAAGCTGTACATGTGACCAAAACAAACTAAAAGACAAACCAAGAAAACTTAGTATGTGGTAATCATTATTATGCCATCTTAATGTTTTCTTTCTTCTTTTTTAAATATTTACTTATTTATTTAGCTGTTCCAGCTCTTAGTTGTGGCATGTGGGACCTAGTTCCCTGACTAGGGATTGAACGCAGGCCCCCTACATTGGGAGCTCGGAGTCTTAGCCACTGGACCACCAGGGAAGTCCCCCAATGCTTTCTTCAAGCTTCCTCTAGGAAGGTACCCCAGGGACCAATCATAAAACACCTCCTTAGCTTAGTTCCTCCAAGGGCAACTTAAACAGGAAAAGCCCATGACAATCTCCGCTGCTCCCCCAACACATATCAAGCTCCTAGCTAGCCATTCCAAGAATCAAACCTCTGGACCATTAGGGTGAATAAAAAAAGACCTTTGACTGTGCTGTGGGGCTTGTCTCTTGAACTTGCTAGTAGAGCACATGTGTTTATGCCCCAGAGCTAGACACTGGGCTTCACACTGTAGCTCTGCTTACTTACCAGCTGTAAGACTTACCTTATAAGACTTAAACCTCTCTGAGTTTACCATTGGTAAAATGGAAATAATAATCATATCTATCTCATAGTATTGTTATAAGTGCTATCTATCAATTATCTAATAAACTTACATTTCAACCTCATCCACCTTCCAAAAGGATTTTATGGAAAAAAAAAAAAAAACACAACAAAACTTTAAAACTCAAATTTAAAAAACTCTAAACTTTAGCATATATGAAACACACACACACATATATACATATTTTAGTTCTGTTTAGAACTAAAATAAAATCCAAAATAATCTTCAAGGTATCATTTTACATCTGTTAATTAAAAATAAATGTAACCCAATTTTGGCCAGGTTAAGGTGAAAGCAGTTTACTCAACAATTGTTGACACAAATATAAACTGACTCAATTTTTTAGAATACATTTTGAGTGTTAATTAAAACTTGCACTCTTGGGCCCCAAAATATCAATCTATGGAATTTCCTCTTAAGAAAAAAATGATATAGAAAGAAAAGTTTAAACCTACATGAACGTGAATGCAAATCCTAAAAACTGGCAGCAATCCAAATGTTAAAAACAAGTAAAATGGCCAAGTAAATGATGATGATCCATCATCACCCTGCCTTACCTCTCAACTATACAAAAATGAAAATTGTAAGAGCCACACTGCAAAGCAGAACTAAAGTGCCAGGTTGAAAAGAAAAAAGGCAGCATTCACAATAGATCAAGGAAATGATAAACAATGTGCATTTTAATGTGTGAGCCTATTGATGAATATTCAGACTCTGAAATAAAATAATGAATTGATTAATAAAGGTGAATGACTTTTTACTTTTCATGTCTAGTGTGTTATTGCCTTGATAACCATATTTGCATTATTAAAAATGTTTCTCACTTAGGATGTGAGCACAGTTAGCATACTAACATTAAATCTTAACTATGCATTTTTGATCTGCTTAGTTGATTATGCCCATGATTATCTGTAAGAGACAATGTTGTCTAATTCCATAAATGAATGAGTAATTGCACACTGGTAATTCTTGTCGGTTTCAACTCGACACTTTCACATGGTGTTCATAGTCATAGAATCACTATAACCTTGACATAAATTATCCTTTATGTTATATCCATAAATAGAAGCCCATAAACGGATTTTCTAATGTGTATCAAATTTAGATACTGCAGAAATATATAGTAACATAATTTCTCACCACAGGTCTCCTTTCTGATCTGTGATGAGTAACGCAATGATCCAGCAAACTGTCTTCATCCAATTCCTTTTGACAAAAAGGACATACACACCTGGAAATTGCATGGAACACAAATATTACTGAAATTATTGATAATAGACAGTAGTCACTTAACTAGAGATAAAAAACAGAATGTAGATGGATCTAGTTTCTAGTGCTCATTCTTTCGATTTCATATTCATTTTCCTATCCTGATAATAATCTTGGTGCCTAAATTTTTTCTCATGAGCAATGCTAATGTGTAACCTCACAGAGGCAGGACAGAGACACAGTTATAGTGCACTTGAAGAACTTTATTTTCTTTGGAAGAAAAGTACACTCTGAGTGCTCCATTAACTGAGAAACAGAGGATCATACCACCCAGCTGTATCTATGTTACTTTTTCTGTCTCTTGCTTTTTTTTCTAATTCAGGTAACATCTGAATTGGGTGTTACTTGTTCTCCAACCAGAATATCTGACGACACTGGCAAATATAACCACAGATGTCAACCCACAGTATTAGCATCCAGTGAAGAATGAAAGCCAGCCCACAACTACCTTGTTACTTTTTTATGTACATCTAGAAGTACCTGTCCTTCGCATCTGTGTTGTCCAGTGGAGTAGCTATTAGGTATGTGTCTACCGGGCACTTGAAATACGGTCAGTCCAAACTGAGATACGCTAGAAGTTTAAAATACACTCTGAAGTTTGCAGGCTTTATATATAAAATGTCTCAATAATTTATATATTGATTATAGTTCAAAGGAGAATATTTTTAACCAGTTGAATAACATACATGAAAAATTAATTTCACTTGTTTTTACTTTTTGAATATCGCTACTAGAGAATTTAAAATTACATGTGTTCTGCATTATATTTCCATTGCATAGTGCTGCCTTAAATTCTTAGGGACAATATGGAGGCTTGGAATTTTTCACTCATTTTCCATTATAGATATAACTTCCTGTTCCCCAAGACATGTATTCTGGATAGTTTCCTTGGATAAGAACTTAAAAAATCTGAATTATAAGTTCTGTAAAGCAAAGATTTCTATATTAAATGCAAATATTAATCTATCTTGTAAGACTGATTAATCAATAACCCTTCTCATTTTGGTTATTTTAACTCTTTGTTGTTTATTCTAACTAGCAGGATAAATTAGTATTCATATACTTTAAAATTTTCATATCAACTTTCCAATCAAACCACATGCTTCTTCAGCTCGCTTATTAGCCTTCCTTCCTACTGGTCCCTGGGGCCAGTCTAACAGAATTCAAACTCTTCTTAGAGCTAAAATACTCACAATTTATAGGAGTATGGAATAAATCTAATCCTATAATAAAGGTGCATTTTCAAAGTAATCTCTAGAAAAACATTTAGACTTCTGGATTAGGAAATTTAAGATATATTTGAGTAGTATTCCTTTAAAAAAATTTTTTTTTGGCTGCAATGCACAGCTTATAGGATTTTACCTCTCCAGCCAGGGATCAAACCTGGGCCCTTGGCAGTGAAAGTGTAGAGTCCTAACCACTGGAGTGCTAGGGCATTCCCCTTTTTTATCTTAAAAAAATTTTTTTTTTTAATTTAAGTAGAGTTGATTTACACTGTCATGTTAGTTTCAGGCATATAGCACAATAATTCAGTTGTATATACATGCATATACATTCCTTTTAAGATTCTTTTCCTTGATAGATTATTACAAAATATTAAGTATTTTGTCCTGTGCTAAAGTGAACAGGAACTAAAAAAACCTCTTGATGAAAGTGAAAGAGGAGAATGGAAAAGTTGGCTTAAAGCTCAACATTCAGAAAACGAAGATCATGGCATCTGGTCCCATCACTTTATGGGAAATACATGGGGAAACAGTGTAAACAATGTTAGACTTTATTTTGGGGGGCTCCAAAGTCACTGCAGATGGTGACTGCAGCCATGAAATTAAAAGACGCTTACTCCTTGGAAGGAAAGTTATGACCAATCTAGATAGCATATTCAAAAGCAGAGACATTACTTTGCCAACAAAGGTCTGTCTAGTCAATGCTATGGTTTTTCCAGTGGTCATGTATGGCTGTGCGAATTGGATTGTGAAGAAAGCTGAGCACCAAAGAATTGATGCTTTTGAACTGTGGTGTTGGAGAAGGAGGTCCAACCAGTCTATCCTAAGAAGATCAGTCCTGGTGTTCTTTGAAAGGACTGATGCTAAAGCTGAAACTCTAACACTTTGGCCACCTCATGCAAAAAGTTGACTCATTGGAAAAGACCCTGATGCTGGGAGAGATTGGGGGCAGGAGGAGAAGAGGACGACAGAGGATGAGATGGCCGGATGGCATCACAGACTTGATGGACATGAGTTTGAGTGAACTCTGGGAGTTGGTGATGGACAAGGAGGCCTGGCGTGCTGTGATTCATGTGGTCGCAAAGAGTCAGATACGACTGAGCGACTGAACTGAACTGAACTGATACATATAATTTCTTAAAATAAGCATAACTAACATTTATCTTTAGGAGAGGAAAAGAAATTATACTGAATACCTCTACTGGATAGCTGAATTCACAGGAAGACTTAATGGTTTCAAAGCCATTATCTCCATTCAGTAGTACACAAAGCATTTCTCTATTTCTTTGGCAGAGGCAAATGCCAAACTTTGTAATTCCTCTGCCATTCAGAATAGTTGTTGTTCAGTTGCTAAATTGTATCCAACTCTTTGCGACCCTCTGAACTGCAGCATACCAGGCTCCCCCCGCAATCCTCCACTATCTCCTGGAATTTTAATGACCTAGATTTGTTTCCTTCTTTTTTTTTTTTAAGAAAAAATAATGATCAATATCCTCCATTACACTTAGCAGCTATCTCCATCCTTCCTCCAGCCCCATAAAAGATTACCCAGCAAACAGGTTGTACGCTTCAGAATGCCTGCCCCATGCATGTTCCTTCATGTTAGAATATATACTGAGATGTCACTTTGTCCCTTCTAAAGAGTAAGCAGGAAAATGAGAGGGAACGAGCTGGGAGACTGAGTGGTGGTGATGGAAAACTAAAGACAATAATCTCATAACCATCATCTGCTTCAGGACTCTTAGTCACAACACAGACTCTAGCAGAAACTGAACAGTTCTGCTTTCTATTTTTGGATCTTCCTCCAAACAAACTTGTCTGAGGAAGCTTCCCCAGTCTCTCCAGTGTCAGTTGGTTCTCCCCAAAGTTTTTAAAGCAGAGAGAGCAAAATTCCTTTGTAATTACTGCTATTAATCATTGAAAAAAAATGATTACTAATAAGAGGTTTTATGATTAGGACCCAAAACATAACCCTATACATATTTTCATAATAAAAATGTTAAGGTTTCCAGCCCGTTAAATTCTTTATAAGCATGTCAGATTTAGCATTAAAGCAAAGTGTACAGAAGCAAACCTTGTTGTTGTCTCTCCAAGCTCCTGCAGTGGTCCGTACTTATCTATGTACTTCTGGCATGTTCTTATGTGTGCTCTCATTTCACTGAGGCAAACCTATATGAAAGCAGATCAAAATAAGCTCACTGTTGGAAAGAGGCTCACTTCAGTCAATGAAATCTTTTGTGACCCAACTTCACTGCTTTCTTTATTTCAAATAAGGTCATAGGGTAGGGTCAGTTGATTAAAAGGATACAGTCAAGGTAATAGTTCAATCAATTTAAGGCATTATCAAGAATAACACTAATTTAAAATTTCTTTATAGTTAGAAGATCCGGGAGCTGAGTTCTTGAATTTGGTTCTTTTAGAAAGCATATGTTTTTCAAAGTGAAAAAATGTACATTAAATCAAATTTACTTTTTTTGGATACTATTACCTAAATTAGTGATGGAAAGAAGGAATAAAGAAAAAGAGCAAAAGGAAGGAAAGGGGGAAAAAAAGTAAAAAGAGAGGAAGAAAAACAGAGAGAGATAAAAAGAATAAATAGATAGATTTTAGAGATGTCCGGAGTAAGCAAAAAGAAATCCTGTGCTTCAGGGAAAGATATAAATACCATGGCTTTATAATACATCCAGTAGCATTACATGAATTCACAATACACAGCATACTTAATGGCCCCATTAAGAGCAAATATAAAGGACAGCTCTTGCAGTCCATTTTTATGAAGGCAGAATAAAGAGCCCTTGTCCTTCCAGATATACATTCAGAGATCCTAACCATGAGGGATCTGTTGCTGCATAGCACGTATCCTACTAAATGGTCATTAGAAACTCCGATAAGATCGTGTGCTAAAGGAAGCTTTGTTAGGGTTGTGGTAAGGTGGCCGACCCACCCTGCTTCATTTTGCCCAAGCTACGGAAGTTCAACCTCAAACATGAAATCTGCCATCTCAAGGAAGTAGTTGTAACTGCTTCACAAAAGACAAAAATAAAAAGCAAATGGAAACGTTAACAAATCCTTGCTTTATCCATCTAAAAAGATGTAAAAGCTAGGACTGACATAGGCAGCTGTCTTAAAACAGACTGCTTTACAACATTTAACATCCAACTTTGCACATCAGTGCTCTCTCCTCTCCCTGTGACTTTCGTTAAGTCTCTTTCTTCTTTATAGTCCTTGATGAACATTCCTCATATAAATGTAGCAATCTGGGGACTGTATCCTGACAAGTGAATTGATAAATTAATAGAGTGTCTACCCCAGACACAAAACTGAAATCAGTCATCAGTGGTGGCAGGCGTATATAAGCCACTGTGCTTGCATTCAAGGTGTTTATATTCTAATAGAGGAAAAACAAATGAACAAAGGATGTGAAGACAAGTAGATAGGAAACCATTCAGTATGGGGGACTGGGATACTCATGGAATGGAGACCTGACCAGGACTCACAGGAAGCAGAGTTGAGAATGCCTACTATTCCAGCAAGAAGAGACAGATACAAAGAAATCTCCCAAAGGAAAGATCAAAATACTTGTGAATAATCAGAAATAAGGGAGTGAAAAAAGGAAGCAGATTCTGACCCAGGATAATAGAGAGAATGGTCTTGTTTCTGACAGATACCAAAGAACTGGATAACAGAATAATATGCTGAGTTTGATTTTTTGCATGTTGAATTTTAAATGGCAAAATATCAAAATAAAAATAAGCAGTAATGATTACTAAGAATGTGAAAAGCTATTGATTTTGAGCTATTGATTTGAGCATTCATTTCCACTGTGCTAAAATGAATCCTATCCAGTGATGCTAGTGCTAAAGAACCTGCCTGCCAATGCAGGAGATGAAAGGATGCAATTCAATCCCTGGGTCAGGAAGATTCCCTGGAGAAGGGAATGGCACCCCACTCCACTATTCTTGCCTGTAAAATCCCATGGACAGAGGAGCCTGGTGGGCTACCATCAATGAGGTTGCAAGAGTCCAACACGACTGAGCATACAGTGCTAAAAGCCACTTGTGATTTGTCTTTAATCTTTACAACCACCTTGTGACATGAACATTATCTTTTCTCTCAATTTACAAAGACCCAAACAAAAACTCAGATTAATAATTTGCCCCGAATCACAAACAGTAAGTGAGAGAATTAGTGCTCAACCCTAAGATGTCTGACCCCAAAGCCCATGCATAGATTCCATAGTCTCACAGCCATGAACAGATTTAGGTCTTACATAAATATTCAAAAAATGCATTTAAGCATTTACTACTTTCCAGCCACCATTCAAAATTCTTGATACAGAACCTAATAAAACAGACACAATCCTTACCCTCCTGAAATCTGGTGGGGATAATGGATAATGGACATTAAACTTAAGTCACAAAAGCGTAATTACAAATGGTGACAAGTGCTATAAAGAGAAAGCACAGAGTGTTAAGAGAAAGTGTTTAAGAGATTATAATTTAGATGAACAATCAGGAAAGGTTCTCTAAGAAATTGAGATCTTCAGTATAAGAACACCCTTTTGATCTCTAGACAGGTAATATCTAGATATATTCCCCTTAGCAGTTCAAATGTAATGTATGTAAAACTTAAAACTTAACTCTGTAGATTCTTCTCCAAATTTGCTCCCCATATTAGCACTTTCACCTACTCATCTCAGAAACTTGGGAGGCATCTTTGACACCTCACTCTTATGCACCCCACATCCAGTTACTCACCAATTTTCTTCAATCCCTCTCTTAAATACACTGTGAAACAACCTCTTATTCCCCTAATGCTCTTAACGCTAGCCCAGCTTCCTAACCGCTTATCCTAAAGGCCACTAAACTGACTCCACCACTTCTGCTTTTGCTCCCTCTAAACCATTCTCCACGCAATGCCTGAGTGAGAGCTTAAAAATATAAACCCAATCAAAAGCTTACACTTTTTCTATGACACCCTATGGCATTTAAGATAAAATCTAGAATCTTTGACACAGCTTCTAAGACCTCACATGATCTAACCAGACTAGTATAGTATCAACGGTAACAGGAAGGCAGCGGTCAACAGAGATAAATACTGCAAAGCCCAGAGCAGCAGAGATGGAATTACGCCACTGGGCTTGAGAATAAAGCTACTCAGTGGGTGGGCTACAATAACATAATAGAGGCCACATAATAAGGGGTGAGGGGAGCAATGGGAAGGGAGGAAACGGAGGTGGTCGATGAAAGCATTTGTTTGAGAAATTAGGTGACGGTGGGCGTCAGGTGACGGCTCTCCTGCAGTCCGTTATTTATGAAACTGGAGGACAGGAAGAGGAGAGACAGACAATACACTTTGAAATCCGAGTAGGATGAGGTCAAAGGCAGAGGTGAAATGACTAGCTGTCTAACAATTTTCTCGGCGGTCTAGGCAGGTAACTATGAGCAAAGGCAGGGTGACGTACCAGAGTGTCACATTCGGTGCAATTCCGGAACTCGGATTTCATTCTCTTGGCGACATCAGCTGCTGGAACTCCTTCGGAAGGAAGATAGGCCCGGCAGTAAGGACAGGTCCACTTATTGTTCTTTAGACTGGTAGCGATGCAAGAACGGCAGAATCTACAGGACACAAACCAAGAACACATCACTCTCCTTGACAGGAATTAAGGAGCCACCACTGGGGGTACATGTATGGAAACTGTATGTTAATGACACCTTGGATACTAAGAGCAGTTCTGCCAAGTGGAAGCTCCATCTACACTATTATAAAATAGATAACGGATGAGAACCTATTGAACAGCTCTGGGAACTCTACTCAGTGCTCTGTGCTGACCTAAATGGGAAGGAAATCCAAAAAAAGAGGGAATACATGCATATAGATAGCTGATTCACTTTGCTGTATAGCAGAAACTAACATAACATTGTCAATAAACTATAAAAAAATTTTTAGAAAAAAAAAGAGAGTTCCATTTGCATCCTACACTTGCTGGAGAGTCTCTTTATCTTCCCTGTGGGTCACAGGTTCTCACCACATGTGCTAGACACACAAAAGGTGACAGGCAAGGTGGTGAAACAGCCTTCCTGTAAATAGAATTCAAACTATAACTCAAATATCACTCAGCCGCAAAAAAGAATGAAATAATGCCATTTGCAGCAACATGGATGGATCTAGAGGTGATCCTACTAAGTGAGACAGAGAAAGACAAATACCATATGATACCATTTATATGTGGAATCTAAAAAAATGATACAGATAACTTTAAAGCAGACTCACAGACATAGAAAACAAATTTATGGTTACCAAAGGGGAAAGGGAGAGGGAGAGACAAATTAGGAGTTTGGGATTAACAGATAAAAACTACTACACACAAAATAGATGAGCAACAAGGATCTATTGTATAGCACAGGGAATTATATTCAGTATCTTATAATAACCTATTGATATAATAGAAAATCATCTGAAAAAGAATCTGTATATCTGTATGTATCTATGTACAAATGAATCACTTTGCTTACACCTGCTATTTCCTTCTTCAAAAGTGAAAATTATTCAGTTGTGTCCAACTCTTTACGACCCCATGGACTATATAGTCCATGGAATTCTCCAGGCCAGAATACTGGAGTGGGTAGCCTTTCCCTTCTCCAGGGGATCTTCCCAATTCAGAGATTGAACCCAGGTCTCCTGCATTGCAGGCGGATTCTTTACCAGCAGAGGAAGTCCCTTGAGACTAACATATTATAAATCAACTACATTAAAAAAAAAAAACAACCCTATAACTCAAAGGATATCTAACATATTCTTTTCTTTAATCTTATTTTACCTTAAAATTTGTGTGTCGGGGGACGGGGGTAATAGGTCTTTGTTCTGTGGGTTTTTGTGTGTCAGATAAGAAACTAACAAGTTGAGGAGGTAAAAATACCAGACACATTATAAGTGTTCATAATTTTAAACTCATCTTCGATATAGAAAATTACCTAATCAAAATTACCACTATTAGGAATGTCCTCCATGTCAAGAAATATATTCTCTGATTTTCTCAAAGATAATCTTGACAAAATATTAACATAATCAACAGAATTCACACAAAATCTTGACCTATTTACGGGAACTGTTGAAAATTAAGTGCACACAGAGTAAAAGTGAGCATTTCAATAGGTTATACACATTAGCATGATTTGATAGCTCTTAACTCAGCATGTAATATCTACTTGGGAATATTAATATATGGGAGAAGTTAAGCTCTTCAAGGTTTAAATAAACTATACATACTGAAAAGTTCATCTATCATAGGTACACAATTCAAGGTGTGTGCTTAGTCGTGTCTGACTCTTTGCGACCCCGTGGACTGTAGCCCATAAAGTTCCTCTGTCCCTGGGATTTCCCAGGCAAAGATGCTGGAGTTGGCTGCCATCTCCTTCTCCAGGAGATCTTCCTGATCCAGGGAGGAAATCCATTTCTCCAGTATTGACAGGTGGATTCTGTGCCACCTGGGAAGTCCCATTATTAGTCATTGTGATTAGTCATTACTGATTCTTGAAAGTATTCTCTTCTCCCTCTGTGATAAAACTCTTACATACACACAGAGGATACTTATGTCTGCACTGTTCCTGAGGCATTTGCTTGATGCTTTTTCAGTGGTCATGTATGGATGGGAGAGTTGGACTATAAAGAAAGCTGAGCACTGAAGAATTGATGCTTTTGAACTGTGGTGTTGGAGAAGACTCTTGAGAGTCCCTTGGACTGCAAGGAGATCCAACCAGTCCATCCTAAAAGAGATCAGTCCTGGATGTTCATTGGAAGGACTGATGTTAAAGCTGAAACTCCAATAGTTTGGCCACCTGATGCGAAGAGCTGATTCATTGGAAAAGACCCTGATGCTGGGAAAGATTGAGGGCAGGAGAAGGGGACGACAGAGGATGAGATGGTTGGATGGCATCACCGACTCAATGGACATGGGTGTGGGTGGACTCTGGGGGTTGGTATGGACAGGGAGGCCTGGTGTGCTGCAGTCCACGGGGTCACAAAGAGTCAGACATGATTGAGCGCCTGAACTGAACCGAACTGAACTACGCCTGCTCAGCACCCATTTCCCCTTACTCTTACCACAGCATCCTGATTTTGCTCTGCAGGACTCACCCCTCTTATATGAGATACAAACTGGTGGGACCCCAATCCAGGTGCCCACAATCCCTTGCTGAAGGCAGAGCACCTGATGTTGACCAGACTAAGTGAGTAAACCATCTCCCTGGGAGACGCATGCTAAACAGTGATATACGAGCTGATTCAGCAATAACTTGATGGGACTGCTCTGCTCTTTATATACAACCCTGGATCTGCCTGGGTTCCTACCTTTTTCTTCTTTTTGTTACTAATGTTGTTTGGAAACTTTATGTTTTGATATAATTTCAAACAAAACTTTTTTTAACTCTGTGCCATGAGACATGCAAGATGTTAGTTCCCCAACCAGGGACTGAACCGGTGACCCCTGCATTGGGGGAGTAGAGTATTAACCACTGGACCGCCAGGGAAGGCCCATAATTTCAAATTTGATACACTGCTTTTTATTTACAAAGTTTACAACAGACTTTAACTCATTTAACCTTAACAACCCTCTAAGAAAGATCATTATTTCGTTTACAGATGAGCAAACCGTGTTATATACTGGTTGTTACTTCTGCAAAGTCACAGCTACAGAAAGTGCCTGAACTTGGTTAGTCTTAAGCTGGGTTTTCTTTTTCTTTTTTCTATTCAGTGGCAGTGTTCAGTGCTATAGAATTCTAGTATTTTCTGTAGACCAATCATGATATGATGGTATTAAATGAGTAATAGTTACATAATCACAACAGTAAAAGATGTTTAGGTGTTTTATCAGTTTTCACAACCAACAGTCACACAAAAAAATAAAAGATCATTACAGTTGGGAGCCATAGGGAAACATAGTTAACCTAACAATATAAAATAATTACATACAATTTGGGGGGTGAAATAGAATGATGTGGTAAGGGAAATGCATACATGCACAAGTTTTCATCCACACAGCCAGTCTATGTCTTTTGGTTGCTGCATTTAATTAATTTACATTTAAGGTAATTACTGATATGTATGATCCTATTACCATTTTCTCAATTGTTTTGGTTTTATTTTTTGTAGGTATTTTCCTTGGTTTTCTGACTCAAAAATTCAGTAACCTGTCTTTCCACAGCCACAGCTGCCCTTGTTGGAAAGAGCAATACTTCCAGAATCAAAAGATCTAAGTCCTCTGCGGTCTTTTACTTCTGTCTGCTTCAGGTGATTAACTAAGTTCTATGGCACAATGTTCTTACGTTTCCTTGCATCCCTAAGGATTGGTTCTCAAAGTCTAAGAGTATTTATTACAAACAACAGTCCAAATGCTCAACTCATAATTAACATTTCTAATGAACACTTAAGGTTCTGGCAGGAATTCTCTGTCTACATGATTTAGGAGCAAATAGGTAACACTATGTTTCTTGTCAACTAAAAGTCACCCCCTCTTTGCTCACAATGACTTGTTTTGCACAAACAGAAGATAAATACTGGTGCCAAGCTCCATGGTGGGCACTGGTCACATTACCTCACTTCACTCTCGCAGTAATGCTAAATGCTCCTCTTTCTCTCTACCCTGATGGCCAACTGAGGTTCAGAGAGGTGTTAACTTGCTGAGGTCACACAGCTATGAAGACAGTAGTGAGTTGTTTTTTGGGTGTTTTTTGCCAGTAGCTCACAGCTTGTGGGATCTTAGTTCCCTGACCAGGGATTGAACCAGAGTCCCTGGCAGTGAAAAGGCAGAGTCCTAACCACCAAACCGCCAGGGAATTCCTAAGATAGTAATGTTTTTTATCCTCAAGCAGTTTTGGGAGAGGCTCAAAGTTTGTAGTCTTGTTAAAGTCCCTTGGGCTTCCCAGGTGGCATTAGTATAAAGAACCCACCTGCCACTGCAGGAGATATAAGAGATGTGGGTTCGATCCCTTGGTCATCCCCTGGAGAAGGAAATGGCAACTCACTCCGTATCCCGGCCTGGAGAATCCCATGGACAGAGGAGCCTGGTGGGCTACAGTCCAGCCAGACACGACTGAAGCGACTTCGCACGCATGACAAGCAGAAGCAGCAAAGCTATGAGCTCACTGATTGCTGTACCTGCATAATCTGGGTGGGCTTTACCTATAGTATATTTCTGCTGTTATTTTGTAAATACTTTATACATGTTTTTGTAACTATGATCAATAACCACAATAATGGAAATTCCTAGTAGATATTTATGAAAAGGAGCACATTTGAGGCATGTTTAAAACCAAGTCTCTCCCTATAACCCATTCAAGTCTATACAGTGGTGTTACCTGTGGCACGAAACTCTCACATGAGCCTGATACAGACGCTGTTGCGTTATATGAGAATATTAGCAGCAAATCTGGTAGATGAGTCCATTAACTGTACTCCTTTTAATAGAAGTGTTTATCAAGTGGAGAAAACACACCAAGATCAAGGTGTCTTGGAACAGATTGTACTGATTATGAGTACATAAAAACCACAACATTGTCACCATACGAACGAGCTGGATGCTGCTGCAGCTCAAGTCTCACTTTCTGGGCTGCAGAAGCAGGACGGCAGAACGGCTGAGTTCAAAAGATTTGAGGGCAGCATTCTCTCCTTAAAGGTGTCACTATCAAATTCAAGTCATGAGGGCTGGAGTTTCTACCATCCCTACCCTGGTATCTTGGCATGAAAAGTATACAAGTGACTGGGACTTCCCTGCTGGTCCAGTGGTTAAGAATCTGCTGACCAATGCAAAGGACACAGGTTCAACCCCTGCTTGGGGAACTAAGATCCCACATACCACAGAACAACAAAGCCCATACCACAGAGCCTGCGAATCACAACTAGTGTCCCTGCCTGCAACAAAAGATGCCACATAACACAACAAATGTCCCTCATACTGCAACAAAGACCCAACACAGACAAATACAGAAATGTTTGGAAAAAGTATACAATGATCAAACATTTTCTGAAGGGCTTAATCAGAAACCAGAGGTTATTCAGCTTTCTGTAATATATACTACATAACAGGGAATACAGACAGAAAGTGTTCGTCGCTCAATCGTGTCTTTCTCTTTGCAACCCCATGGACTTGCCAGGCTCCTTCATCCACAGGATTTTCCAGGCAAGATACTGGAGTGGGTTGCCATTTCCTTCTCCAGGGGATCTTCCTGACCCAGGGATCAAACATGGATCTTTCTCATTGCAGGGAGACTCTTTACCATCTGAGCCATTAGGGAATACCGACAAGATAACTCAAAACTAAAATGTCTCAGAAAGCAAAGTGTAGAACTGTATACACACAGCGTGAGCTTCCTGCAGGCTTAGGTGTATAAGAATATCTGGGGTAAAGAAAATAAGAACATTTATTTACCCGTTGAAAAGATGGCAACTGGAAAGAAAGGGTGTGTGGTAGAAGAAGGGCATTTTCATTGTCAAATTTTAAGTGTGAACCACATCAACTTATTACCAACATTAACAAACAATTCTTTTAAAAAGTAAATCATCTGCAACCGCTTGGGATCAATGGTCTGGTAATGTCTGATAACACGAAACTTGCAGGTACCCCTTGACTCTACAATACCAAGCTCATGTATTCCCTCAAAAGGAATTTTAAAAAATGTCCATTTGTACAAGAATATTCAGAAGGAATGTTTTCATAATAGCCCTAAACTGGAAATAACCCAGATATATATCAATAAAAAAGTGAATAAACAACCTGTGGGTAGACTCTTTACCAAATTACCACACAATGAAATTCTACATAGCAATACAAAAAGAACAAATTTCTGACACAAGCAATACTATGGATGAAATTCAAAGACATACTGAGTGAGGAAACCAGACACAAGTGACCATATTTCACTTTAGGTGAAGTTCTTAAACAGGTAAAACTGATCTATGATAGAAAAAAAAAAAGTTTCAATAATGACCGTCTACAAGGGTACAAGGACAGGAATGGCTGGGAAGGGGCATGAGAGAACCATATGGGGGCAATGAGACTATTCTATATCTTAAAGGGGTTTGGGCTAAACATAGGTCTAAGGGCAAATGTTATACCTTGAATGGACGCATTTCACTATGTGTAATTTACTTTTAAAAATCCCATAAATATTGAACTCTGGTTAATATTAATATAATGCATGCTCATATGAGAAAGGGTAGAGTGTGCTAATGTTTGTAACCCACTCTGAAATGCATTTAAAAAATCAGATGGATTGATGGGTAAGTATGTGATAGAGAGATAAGTGCAAATATGGCAAAATGAACAATTGAATACAGATAGTGGATCTATGGATATTCACTGTACAATTCTTTCAACTTAGCTGTATGCTTGACATTTTTTCATAATAAAATGTTAGGGGAAATTAATCATCTTACTATGATGATTTACTTAAATTACTTAAATTTACTTTTTAAATTTTTTTTACTCCTGAGAAAATTTAGTTGGAAAATTAAGAAGGGAAATGTTCAGAGGATGAGAGGTCTGAAGTTTTTTTTAACAAAATGTGATTTGAAGAGAAAAATAGTTTTTAAAATATATTTTTAGGAGCACTGAAATTCAGAGAGAGGAAAAGATTAGCTTGCATTTATGATTATTCAAATAAATTTAAAGAGCGGGAACAATTGAAAAGATAATAAAAGGCTGAAGAGAGAAAACACAAACTGTAAAAAAAAGAAGAATTTGTATGGCTTTCAGCAAGAACAATTATTCTATGGTTTATAATGAAGACTTTACAAAACCTGCAGAAATCTCCCCAGACTCAACCACATAAGCACAGACTCACTAACGAAATTTTTAATAACAGCTTATGATTGCCAGACTGTGTTTGACATGCCAGGGGTGAAACCATGGCAGTGCCTGATGTCCCTGCTCTCAGAGTTCCAGGATGAAGAGAGAGGAAATAAGCAGGTAAACAAAAGGACGGGCAAAGGATGAATGTTCTGAGAGGAAAACAGTTGGCAATAAAAATAGAGCGGGTGGGGCAGAGGGAGACGTTAAGATGGGTGGTCCCTGGGATGACATTTGAAGACACCAGCTTCAGAAGACCCAGGAATGGTTTTCCAAGCTGAACACAGAAGGTACAAAAAATAGGGACCATTTTGCTGAGATACAGAAAGCCAGTGTGGCTGAAATGCAGGGGGCCAGGGTCTACCTGTGTAGGATACAGGTCATAAAGCCAGAGCTAAGAGTGATGGGCAGGCATTGGAGGGTTTTAAGTGGGAGTGATATGACCTGACTTACATTACAGAGATCACTGGGGTTCCTCTGTGAAGAATGGATTAGAGGTATGAGAGCCATAGCTCAGAGTTCAGCGTTAAGTCCACCATAAGAGTTGGTTCAAGACAGAGTGGTGGGGCTTCCCTGGTGGCTCAGTGGTAAAGAATCCACCTGCCAGTGCAGTTCAGTCCCTGATCCAGGAAGATTCCATATGCCGCAGAGCAACTAAGCCCAAACTGCCACAACCACTGAGACCGTGCTTTAGAGCCTGGGAGCTGCAACTACTGAGTCCGTGTGCCACGACCACTAAAGTCCGTGCGCCCTAGAGCCTGTGCTCTGCAACAAGAGAAGCCACTGCAAGAAGCCCGAGCACCGTAACTAGAGAGCTGCACCTGCTCATCACAACTAGAGAAAAGTCCACACAGCAACGAAGACTCCAGCAGAGCCAAAAATAAATAAACACAATTATTTCAAAAAAAGAGAGAGGGTGGAGGCTCAGACCAGCGAAGTAGCAGTAGACAGTGTAAGCGGACAGACAGATTTAGGATCAATTTGGAAAGCAGAGGCAAAGGGTTTAGGGTTGACCAAATGACAATAAATATATGGCCCGTAACTAAGTGAAAGAAGTCAAATACAAAAGACTATTTACTGTATGATTCCAGAACTCAGTGACAGAAAGCAGATGGTGTTATGTGGGGCATGGATTGACTGCAAAGGATTCAAGGGGATTTTTTTTTTTTTCTGATGTTGTTAGGTCTTTTCACTTAGTCTTTTTTTTGTAATTGAAATATAGTTGCTTTACAATGCTGTGCTACCTTCAGGTGCAGAGCAAAGTGATTCGTCATACCTATATATTTACATATTAATATATATATTCTTTTTTCAGATTCTTTTCCCTTATATTACAAGATACTGAATAGTGTTCCTTGTCAGACCATAGATCCTTGTGGTCTGTCTATTTTACATATAGCAGTGTGTACCTGTTCGAGGGCAGTTTTAAGGTAAAGGAACTAACTGTCCCAGATCTTGTTTGAGGTGGTGGTTATAGAATTGTATACAATTATGTACCGTGTTACCTCAATAAAGCTGAAAAACAGAACCCCACAAAACGAAAAATGCCTCAGTAACAACACTGCATGAAAATCACAGAAATATACACTGCATAGAACCATTCAGAGTCCTGT
Source organism: Aepyceros melampus (assembly GCA_006408695.1). Lineage (NCBI taxonomy): Eukaryota > Metazoa > Chordata > Mammalia > Artiodactyla > Bovidae > Aepyceros > Aepyceros melampus. The sequence goes on along the minus strand of SJXQ01000499.1, from coordinate 198,774 downwards.
AAGCTTCCCTCCCACACAGCCCCAGGCCCTGAGTAGTAGCTACTCAGTAAATGGGTCAGCAGATTGAAACAACTGAATCGATTATGAGGAATGGGCCAAAGGAGAATTTTCAGGGCAGGGGCCAATGTTCTCACTAATAACTGAGTGTTTTACCCCTTCTGGGAAAAACCCATGGAGTAAAAATGAACACAAGCCCAAGGAGGTAAGGAATTTCCAAGTCTGCCCTCCTTCTCCCCTCTGTAAGACTGTATAATGACTCACAACAGACATGATCAGAATGAGGAGAATGTAGGTGAAAGCTGAGGATGGATGTCAACAGCATTTTTTTTTAAAGGTTGAGTTAATGCTTTCAAAAATTCTGAAAGAGTTGTCATTGTTTCTCTGTCTCTCTTTTTGCCACCCCTGCGGCACACGGGATCTTAGCTCCTGGACCAAGGATGGAGCCTGTGCCCCCTGCAGTGGAAGCATGGAATTTTAACCACTGGACCGCCAGGGAAGTCCCAAATTGTCATTGCTTTAAGATCAGATTTCACACATGAAATCAAACTTCTGGCTTCTCTTGAAAAGCTAAGTCTCCTGCAGCTCTGGACTCAGTTACCACGTGGCCCCATGGGTTGGTGCCCGTTCCTATAGGTGTCCACCTTCCTCTCTCACTCACACTACTTGCCTCCCCTCTGTGAGCTTGCAGCTCCTGATGACATCAATCAAGAACTAGATAGTGATTCTAAGAACTTTAAAACCAGTTGGAAACTTAATTATCCCACCCCCATTGTATATTTTATTAACCCTTTTGCTAATCTGTTTCTCTAATTAAGTGATTAGCAATAAAACTCAAACAACAGAAAAGTCGGCAAGGTATTGGAGGAAAATGGGGAAAGGGTTGCTGAGGACCTTGGGTAATTAAAGTTATGTCCACAATCTTAGGAGGGAAAACTGCAACCTTCCTTAGCAGAATCAAGGATGCGTTAGGGACTCCATGGGGCCCAGGGCTAGACAGGAGCCAGAAAGTGAGGTCGCTCAGTCGTGTTCGACTCTTCACGACCCCATGGACTGTAGCCTACCAGGCTTTTCCGTCCATGGGATTTTCCAGGCAAGAGTACTGGAGTGGGATGCCATCGCCTTCTCCGGATGGTAGGCTAGAGCCTCAAAGGAGCCAGAGGTGATCCTCAAATGCAGTTCTGGAAGAAGCCCTTGGCAACATGTGGTTGGTCTAACATTTTCTTTATGTTCTCAGCACTGGGGTGCTTCACTGTAGGAAGGCCAATATGAAGCTGAATGAAAATCTTGGGTCCCTTGGGGAACATATAATAGAATAAGGGGAGTTTCTATTGTTATTCAAAGGGAGGATGAAGGCTTCCCTGGTGGCTCAGTGGAAAAGAATCTGCCTGCCAATGCAGATGTGGGTTGATGCTTAGATCAGGAAGATCCCCTGGAGAAGGAAATGGCAACCCATTCGAGTATTCTTGCCTGGGACATCCCATGGACAGAGGAGCCTGGCGGGTCCCCCATGGGGTCACAAAAGAGTTGGACATGACTTAGCAACTAAACAACAACAATTCCAATATAAGGCAATAAACACACATACAACCAGTCTCCCTCCTACCACTGATGGATGGATCAGCCTGGACAGGCCCAAATGCAGCTCTTCTCAGAGCACAGACCCCTAGCCACTGTCCCTTGAAATTACCTTCAATGTTTTTTGTAGTCAATGAGGTTACTCCATCCTGGAAATCATTTTGCCTCCAAAAATTGACTCTGCCTTCGGAACACTGAATTTACACTCCATTATGAGTTGATTTTTATGTTTAACCCCTCTAAGGAAAATTTCACTTCCTTTCACCTGTAATCTTAGAGAGGTACCTCTCTATAACCCTCAAACACTGTCCTCAACTTGTTGTATCTTACTGTCAGTTAAATAGGGTTATTTGAGGCTGTACTTCTCAAACTCGAAAATGGATAAAAATCACATGGGGTTCTTGTGAAAATGCAGATTGAGATTCAGCAGACCTGAGTTGGGGGCTGAGATTCTGTAGTGCTGCTGGTCCTAGGACCAGTGTTATTTGCTCAGTCATGTCCAACTCTTTGTGACCCCATGGACTGTAGCCCACCAGGATCCTCTGTCCATGGAATTCTCCAGGCAAGAATACTGGAGTGGGTAGCCATTCCCCTCTCCAGGGCATCTTCCTGACCCAGGGATCAAAACCCAGGACCAGTGGTCACATGCTATGGAGAATCTCATGCAGCATAAAAACTCAATCTGCATCATTATTTAAGTTCTGTTTGTTTGAAAATGTGTAATTTAATAGATCATTAATATTTATCATGCCTATGACAATACTAATGTTGCTAGGTAAACACCGAGCAGTCCAACCATCAAATGAGGCAAATTTCAGGCCAGCTTAATCACATCTTTCTAAAATTCTCAGTAATATAGGCACAAATGAATAACCCTATAAAAGGAAGGGAGTTCAATAACTATCATGGGACTCCTATCTATGACTCAAACTCCATAGCATCAGTTGGCTGGCACTATGAAGTGGTTGTCCAAAGTGGTGCTCACAGAAGTATTCAAATTTTGTCTTAGAGTCACTCATTAATTCAAAATACTTAACAGTTGCTAAGCTTGGGAACTTAAAGCAGTGGCAGTGTAGAAAGTGGTATTCCTTTATTAGAACAATGGCTCTCAAGAGTTATGGGTCTAGATGGAACAAGACTCTAATCACAAATTCTACTCCCAACCCTCACTTTTTTTTTGGTCACTTTGCTCAGCATATGGGATCTGAGTTCCCCAACCAGGGATCAAACCCAAGCCCTTTGCATTGGAAGCACAGAGTCTTAACCACTGGGTTGCCAGAGCATTCCCATTCATCGTATTTTGAGTGATGCTTACCCAAGTACATTAGAATGAGGAGGCATGCTATATGCATTTGTTTTAGCATCAGGGGCCTAAAAGGCTCATGTTTAAACTGCAAAGTTTCATCTTAAAATCAAATCACAGGTCAAGAAGCACATGAAAGGATGCTCAAGATTGCTTGAGCATCAGGGAAATGCAGATCAAAATCATGCTATCACCTCACACCTATCAGAATGACATCACCAAAAAGCACAAATAACAAATGTTGGTGAGGATGTGGAGAAAAAGGAAGCCTCATAACACTGTTGGTGAGAATGTAGATTGGTGCAGGCACTGCGGAAAACAGTATGCAAGCTTCTCAAAAAATTAAAAATAGAGTTACCATATGATCTAGTAATTCCACTCTTGGGTATATATCTGAAAAAAATGAAAACACAAATTCAAAAAGATACACACAACCCAAATGTTCATATCAGCATCATCTACAATAGTCAAGATATGGAAGCAAACCAAGTGTTCATCAATAGATGAATGGATGAAGATGAATGAAACAGTACTCAGCTGTAAAAAAGAAAGGAATTTTGCCATTTATAGCAACATGGGGGGACTTAGAGGGCATCATGCTAAGTGAAACAAGTCAGAGGAAGACAAATACTATGTGATACAACTTACATGTGGAACCTAAGAAATACAACTAGAGAATAAAAAAGAAGCAGACTCAGATATAGAAAACAAACTAGTGGTTACTACTGAAGAGAGGGAAGGGGAGGGGCAATTTAGGATTAGGGGATTAAGAGGTATAAACTATTAGGTAAAAAATAAGCTAGAAAGATGTATTATACAACATGGGGAATATAGCCAATATTTTATAATAACTGTAAATGGAGTATACCTTTAAAAATGATGAATGACTATATCGTACATCTGTAACACAGAATATTGTACAGCAACTACACTTCAATAAAAAAAAATCAAATTACAGGTCAAATATTACATCAGTGATAATCTGCAATCACATAGGAAACTTCCACGACCTCCCACCACTTCAATTTAACCATCTGCATCTGTGCCCATTTAATATTTTACATCCTCTTATACTGATGAACTGTCCATTCCTCTACCTAAGGCCAGCCCCTCCACTGAAAATCATAGCTCTGGAATTCTCTCTTCTCTACTGTGCATCAAAATTTCCCTCACTATTGGTTCATTTCCATCAGCAGACAAAACATTCCATTCTTTTTTTAAAAAGAAGATGCTCTTGATCCCACATCTTTTTCCAGTGATTGCACCAATCTCTCTCCTCCCTTTGCCTCCCAACTCCATGAACAGGCTTTTGATACCCTTCCATCTCTCACTTGCTTCTCTGATCCCTTGAGAACCCACTCCAATTAGTTTTGGAGCCCACATCCCACTTAAACTACCCTTCACAAGGCCACCCATAGTCTCCACATTTAGTAAACCCAGTGGTCAATTCCCAGCCTTCATGCACTTGCCTTTTAAAGCAGCATGGATTACGTGGGTCCCTCTTCCCTGGAAAATACTTCTTCTTTTCTAAAATAATTTTTAGTAATTAAAAAGATTTTTTATTTATTTGGCTGCACAGAGTCATAGTTGCCGGCATGTGGGATCTTTGTCGTGGTACATGGATTCTCTAGTTGGAGCACACAGGTTCAGTGGTTGCCCTGGGCAGGCTTTTAGTTGCCCTGAAGCTTGTGGGATCTTAGTTACCTGACCAGGGATCCAATGGGTACCTCCTGCAGTGAAAGCGCCAAGTCATAAATTCTGGATGATCAGGGAAGTCTAAAAGGTACAAACTTTGGGCTATAAAATAAGTAAGTCACAGGAGAGAATATAGAACATGGTGACTATAGTTAATGATACTGGATTGCTGAAAGATGCCAAAAGAGTAGATTTAAACATTAATCATTATGAGAAAGACAAATTTTGTTAAGCATGTATTCTGACAGATGTTAATTAGACTTTGGGTGGTGATCAATTTGCAGTATTTACAAAAATCAAATCATCAAGTTATATACCTGAAACTAATGTTACATATCAATTATGCTGTGCTGCGTGCTATGCTTAGTCACTCAGTCATGTTCGACTCTTTGCAACACCATTGACTGCAGCAGGCCAGGATCCTCTGTCCTCCACTATCTCCTGGATCAGTTCAGTTCAGTTACTCAGTCGTGTCCGACTCTTTGCAACCCCATGAATCGCAGCACGCCAGGCCTCCCTGTCCATCACCAACTCCCAGAGTTCAATCAGATTCACGGCCATCGAGTCAGTGATGCTATCCAGCCATCTCATCCTCGGTCGTCCCCTTCTCCTCCTGCCCCCAATCCCTCCCAGCATCAGAGTCTTTTCCAATGAGTCAACTCTTTACATGAGGTGGCCAAAGTACTGGAGTTTCAGCTTTAGCATCATTCCTTCCAAAGAAATCCCAGGGCTCATCTCCTTCAGAATGGACTGGTTGGATCTCCTTGCACTCCAAGGGACTCTCAAGAGTCTTCTCCAACACCGCAGTTCAAAGGCATCAACTCTTCGGCACTCAGCCTTCTTCACAGTCCAACTCTCACATCCATACATGACCACAGGAAAAACCATAGCCTTGACTAGACAGACGTCAGTCGGCAAAGGAATGTCTCTGCTTTTGAATATGCTATCTAGGTTGGTCATAACTTTTCTTCCAAGGAGTAAGCATCTTTTAGTTTCATGGCTGCAATCACCATCTGCAGTGATTTTGGCGCCCCCCAAAATAAAGTCTGACACTGTTTCCACATCTACTTGCCATGAAGTGAAGGGACTGGATGCCATGATCTTCATTTTCTGAACGTGGAACTTTAAGCCAACTTTTTCACTCTCCACTTTCACTTTCACTATCTCCTGGATAGTTTGCTCTAATTCATGTCCACTGAGTCGCTGATGCCATCCACCATCTCATCCTCTGTCGACTCTTTTCTCCCCCTGCTCTCAATCTTTCCCAGCATTAGGGTCTTTTCTAATGAGTTGGCTCTTCACATCAGGTGGCCAAACTACTGGAGCTTCGGAGCATCAGTCCTTCCAATGAATATTCAGGACTGATTTCCTTTAGGATTGACTGGTTTGATCTCCTTGCAGTCCAAGGGAATCTCAAGTTTTCTCCAACACCATAGTTCAAAAGCATCTTGTATTTATTTACTTATTTGCCTGCACCAGGTCTTAGTTGCAGCATACAAAATCTTAAATTTACAGCATGCAAACTCTTAGTTGGGGTACTAGTTTCCCTACCAGGGATCAAACTTGGGTCTCTTGCATTGGGAGCTTGGAGTCTTAGTCACTGGACCACCAGGGAAGTTCTGGGACACTTCTGTTTAGATGTCTCCCTATGAGACTACTGTACATTCAACAGGCCTAATCATGAGGTCATTAACTTCCTCCTGAGCTAAATTAAACTCTGGTCCCCTTCATCTATCTTCCACTTTTGTCTCCCTCTGTATTTACCACATCAAATTTCTCTGAATATTTCTTTTAAATGTTAAATCAGATTCCCTTTTAGTTTCACGTATACAGTTTCAACTCATCTCTTTCCCCAGCTCACTGACAACATAAGATAAGGCAGATGTAGGAAGTCTCAGCCTCCAAATCTATTTTTACAACTGATAGGGCAATACAAATGGCGTCAGAACATTAAAATGGAACTTCTTAAAGTCCACCAAAGGAAGAAAGAAGTAAGCTAGGAGTAAGACTATCTGGGACATCTTGGAAATGTCATAGATTTATCTTCTTGTGGCCCAGTTTGATTCCGAAAGAAATCCAGAGATGAGAAAACCCATAACTGGGTTTTTGCTTGCTTTATGGAATGACTCTGACGGAAACAGAAACTGTTTTGACACCCGAAACTAATAAGACATTGTAAATGAACTATACTCCAATTTTAAAAACCAACTATGTTTTAAGTATTATGGGCTACTTTTCATTTTTAATACTCAGAAATTTCATGACTCACCTCATTTTACAAATGAAGAAACTAAGATTCAAAAAGATTAAGCAGAGTGCTGATTACACAGCTGGTTACTTGCAGATAGAACTTCAAATTCTGCTTTCTATCAAGCTCACTGTTTTACTCCATCACAGTACATACATACATATTCATTCAAGGTATTGTTGCCATATTATATTTGCTCAACTTGAAACTGGTTTATAAACCAAAATTAGCATAAACAACCTAGGTTAATAAGTTTGGAAATTAGCTTAAGTCTGGGATAATACAGCGGTTTCATTTCATTTCCTCATTTTCCAATTTAAGTTCAATGGAAGAGAGTAATTCATTTAGGAAGTACAAATGGCGTTAGGCGGACTCACCATCTCCAGAGCAGAAGGGACTCTAGTTAATACTGACAAAGTGGAAGAGGCCCAAGTAAATTTGCCAAAAGTAAGAATATGGAAATTGTGCCCATGGCCAGAACAATGGACATAGCTTTGTCAAAACAAAGAACAATAAAGTGAGGGAAGGCAATTTGTCCAGCCCTTGTGCTACTTCATGGCTTTTTTTTTCCCAGTTGCTGGTTTCCTATTCTCTCTAACAAAGAAAAAGATTAAACACAGGATTTAACATTTCACAAGTTTTTATTACCCTTTAGCAGAAGCAAAACACTGCACATACTAAGCTGCAGCATTCAAAAATCCAAACTAGGGAAAACCGTCAGATAACAACCTCCAATAGCAATGTGCCCGGTCCAGTCCCACAAAAGAAAGTCGTCCAGACTTGATGCCACGGTGTGTGTTACCCGCAACCGAAAAGCTTTTACTCTGATACAGACTACGGATCGAACCCGCGTCTCTTAGGTTTTCTGCATTGGCAGGCAGGTTCTTTACCGCAGAGCCATACAGACTAAATTTAAATGTAATTATCCTGAGGGTTATTACTGCTCTGAGCTAATCAATATATTTCATACATGACACAATAACATCTTGGCTTCTATCTTGACCTGGGGGGATTAGGTTAATGTGGACGGCTAGGAAACTACATCAGGTATCAGACAGGACGTAAATTAGCCTTGAATTTAAAGTACAAAGCTGAAACGACAGGCCCTGAAAATACAGCCACAAAATAATACCCAGGGGCACTCTTGCTTTGAACATTGTGTGGGCAGCAGATTTTTCTCCCTGGCTCTCTGCTGGGCTTTTCGGAGTTGAAAACTGTTTCTCAGATGCTAGGCTATAGGTGTCAAGGACCATCTAAGTCCTTTTAAAGACGTTTTGTGCACTTGCATTCATAATTTATGACACTTCTTTTATCCCCAGTAAGCCAAAAAAGCACTTACTGCCTCGGAGCTTCATCAAACTAGTCGGTGATCCAAAGAAGACATTAAGTGGGTTTTCACTCAGGCTCTATGAAATCTCCTGCCCCCACCGCCCCCCGCCAATCTCACCCACACGCCCAGTCACACACCCAATGCATCCACCGGAAGAAAGCTTTTTAAACGAACAGAACACAAACTCACAGACCCAACCCCCAACTACTAGTGACTCGGGCACACGTTAAGGAGGTGCCAATTTTATACAGGGATTTTGTTTTTAAACTCTTCCTAGAAACGACCACAGCTGTGCGCTCCCAGAGCGTTTTTGTTACAAAGCCTGTATGTGGTTTTTAAGACAGTTATTTTTATCCCTACTTCCTACCGTGTGAGGGGGCGGTGAGCCACGCAGGTAGTCAGCAACCTCCGTCACTCGGGTGACTGGGCTTTAAAAGGCTGCATTCACAGGCTTGGGGGTAAAATTCAAGCCCCAGAACCCACCCTGGCGGCCACAGAAAGTCACTTGTACGGTCCAGTCTGACGGTTCTTTGAGAGACCTGGGCGTCTGTGTTGGGAAAGGGAAGTTGGGGTGGAAGGACACTTTGCACAGATCCTTGCCTGCTCAACAGACCAGCCTCGGCAGGCGTTCTGGACCACACGTGCACAGAGCGAGCAAAACAAAACCAACCCGGGCTCCGGGCGGAGAGGGAAGCGCCGCGCGTTAACCAAGGGGAGCGGCCACAGCGCTCCGCCGAGCCCCGAGCCCCGGTCTGGGGTCCCGGCGCGTGCCGCTGCTCCAGCCCTGCGCACCCTCTTCAGCTCGCCAGCCCTGGATCCGCATCCCGGGGCTCCACACCTGGGCTGCCGGAGGAGGCGGCTCTCGGGGGCGCTGCAGGACCCGCTGGTTGGTGTTTCTCCCCCGCTGAAATCCTGTATCACTTTCCGACTGGGCACTTTCCCCGTGGTCCGCCCTCGACCGCCCCAGGTCTCTCCTCACATCAGTCTCCTCCAAGTGCTGTCATCTCAACCCCCCATCCCCACGGCTCCTCTAGCATCTCCCACACAACTCCACCCCACCCCCGACCCAGGGCGGGGTGGGCGCGCAAACCCAGCTCCCCTGGCACTTACACGTGGCCACAGCGGGTCCGAACGGGGTGGTGCAACACCTCCAGGCACACAGAACAGTCGAAGGACGTGACGGGCAACTCGGGGTCCCCCCGGCGCTCCAGGGCCCGCGGGGGGGCCGAGGCGGGCGCGGATTTCCCGCTATCGCTGCTCAGCACGGAGCCCATCCCTGCGCCTCCGGCCCCAGACGGTCGCCAAGAGCTCGGTGCCCGCGGCCGGCTTGTTTTGTTTTCCTGCGGTGGAGGAAGGAAGTCCCGGCCCAGCTGCGATCGCCGCCTCCCAGCGCGCCCAGCCCGCGCAGCCGGGGAGCAGCCTCGCTCGCGGCGCCCAGCCTGGGTCTAGGGCAGGCCGAGTGCGCGGCCGCTTTCGGAGTGAACCTCCCTCCGCTCGCTGCCCGAGTCTAGGCTAGGAGGCGGCGGCGGCGGGGCGCACCGTGCACGCCAGACGTCCCCGGGCCCTGGAGGATTGAAATCTGACACCTCAACTGCAGAGCCGAGGACCTGGGCTGGCGGTGAACCTCGGCGGCAATCGCACGACTCCTCCTTCCGAACCACTAGAGCGAGTGAATGAAAGTGCGGGCGTGGTCTTCCCTGAACGCAATCGGAGAACACCCACTTGAAGGTGAAGGTCCTCTCCGTCTTGCAATGTGATTACTGCTGTAGCCACAGAGAGGATCTACGAGCGTCTCCTCAGAAAGTGCTAAACACTACTTCCGTCATCTAACCCACACTCCATAAATGGAGAGGTAGCAAGCTGTAGTGGGAAGAGTTCTTGGAGCTGAATTGAGTCCCACCTCTAGGATAGGGATTCCAGTGCTAAGTTCTAGGAACGTCCTCCTCCCCCCCACACCCGCCCCTCCCCCCAACCCCCGTCGCCCGCTCCCCGTCCACTGTCCTCACCTTAGGATCTCTTGCTGTTATTTGTACCCCCCTCTCCATCCTCTTTTGAATATTTATGACCAAATACATCAGTTATTAATTCACGCATTTAATAAAACTTATTGAGTGCCCACTGCGTGACAGACTCCGTTTTAGTGATGGGGACACAGTTTCCAACAAACAAACAAAAATCCCAGTTGTCACAGAACTTACTTAAAAAAACATTTTGGGGGAAGATAATCATAGATTCAGGGCTCCCCAGGTGGCGCAGTTGGTAAAGAATCCTCCTGCCAATGTAGGAAAGGCAAGAGATGCCGGGTTCCATCCCTGGGTCGGGAAGATCCCCTGGAATAGGAAATAGCACCCCACTCCAATATTCTTGCCTGGAAAAATCCCATGGACAGAGAAGCCAGGTGAGCTACAGTGCATAAGATTGCAAAGAGTCGGACACAACTGACCACCCACGCAACAGCAACAATTATAGATTCATATTCTTATTATTAAAAGAGAATCCATAGTAATACATAGTATGTATATGCAATACATACATACAATAATAAACAATAATCCTATACACTTCATCCAGTTTTGTCCATATTTTACTTTTAATGAGACGATATAAGGACTGTTCATTTCAGATAATAAGAGCCAAGAGGTAGAACTGGGAATGAAGATTGGGGCAGTAAGCATAAGAAGGTCAGGGAAGACTTTTTGGTTTTGGTGATATTTGAGTAGAGTAATGAATAATGAAAAGGAGTCAAAACTCCAAGATTTAGGGAGAAACTTGCTAAGCTCTGGGAATGGTGAACCAGGCAAGAACAAAAATAACAACCAGCCCAGAAAGAAGGGTGTGGAGCTGGAGCATGGGGGGCTAGGAGTGTAAATGAAATGAGATGAGATGAGAATCAGGTCTGATCATACTCAAATCTTTCAGGCCAGGACCAAGAATCTGGGTTTTATTCCAGGTGCCATGTTTGAGTACTCTGACTGCTGTGTGGTTTGGAAAAGACAAAAGCAAAATAAGAATGGAAGCAGAGAAACCAGTTAGGAGGCTACTGAATGAGTCCAAGTGAGGATAACAGTGGCTGAAGCAAAGGCTTCTCTGGGTAGTAGGTGAGAGATGGACAGGTTTGGGATATATTTTGACAGAAACCTTAAAGGGCTTGCTGAGAAAATGGATACAGGAGTGAAGGAAAGATAACTATTGTTTTCTGTAAAAGAAAAAAACCCTCCTTTAATTCCCACATGCCCCTCAGCTCCTGTCCTATGTCTTGTTGACCGGATTCTCTGCTTTTTTATGTGTTTGTTTCTTAGTTACCTCCTAATGCAGTCCAACCTGGGTTCTAAACTGACCGCCGCTCTACCTTCATCTGTCTGAAAACCACTTCATTAGCAACGGTGGCCTTTATGTGGCTCATTTTAGGCCCTTTCTTGCTTCACCTCTCACCCACATTTGTCAGTGTTGGCTTCTGCCTCCTTGGAGAAACATGTTTTGGCTTTCCTTCTCTCTTTCTGGCTGTTCTCTCTCAGACTTCTTCTCTGGCCTCCCCTGCTCCATGGAAAATCTAAGTGCTGGAGATGGTAGGAGTCTGTCTTGGGATCTTTCCCCTTCTGATCATTTATTCCCTACCTAAGAATCTCAAAAATCACATCCATTCTGCTACCATATAGGTGGCAAAGTCTTTATCTTTACTCTAGGCACTCACATGCCCAACTGCTTACGCGATATAATGAGCCCATTGCTTCAGTCACCTTCAGCCCAACGCAGACAGTAACGCACTCACTCCAGCAGTTTATTCCTCTCTTAGTAAATGGCACCATAAACTACCTAGTAGCTCAGTCCAGATACCTGGGAGCCACCTTTAATTGCTTCCTCTTCTCCATTTACATTGAATCAATCCCAATCATGATTCTGCTTCCAGTAAATCTCTCAATAGTTACTGAATTGTTTCCATTTTTCTCTATTCCCATGGCCAGCCACCACTTAACTTTAAATCATTGCATTCTCTTGTGTGACCTGATGGAGTAGTTGCTATGTGCTCTGGGCTTCCCTGATGGCTCAGATGGTGAAGAATCCGCCTGTGATTCGAGAGACTTGGGTTCGATCCCTGGATTGGGATCCCTGGAGAAGTGGATCCACCTGCATCCCCTATTGCCACTGTCCAATCTCTTATCCACATCGCAATTAAAGTGACCTTCTGGAAAGCAAGTATCTTATGTCACTCCATGCTCAAAAGACTTAAATGGCTCTCCATAACCCCTAGGATTACACTTCAAATCCTTAGCATGATCTTCAAAGCTCTCCATGATCTTACTCCTTCAATAACTATAATCAGTAGAATACCTCTGCAACAGGGAATAGAAATTCAACAGAAGGCACCTTAATCAATAAAGATATTTATTATCTAGTATGTAAATCAGTCCACAGAAAAGCAGTTCCAGAGCCGGCTCAGCAGTTGAAAGATGTCTTCAAGGTCTCAGCCCTTTGCCATCCCATGTCAGTAGGGTTTTCCTTATGCTGAAAGATGGCAGGAAGTGCTCCAAAAACCACATCTACACACAATAATCTTGAAAAACAGAAAGGAAAGATAGAATTTCCTTCTTCTAGCTCCTTCTAAGTGGGAGGAAAACATTTCCTAGGTGCCTTCTGTAGACTTCCCCTTATATCTTATTGGTTCAAACTGGGCCCCATGACCATTCTTAAACCAGTCACTAGCAGAGGACCATGAGGGTATTCTAACTGGCTTAAACTTATAATATACTCCACAGGGCTTGGCACTTCAGTTATCTGAGCAATACGGTTAGGGATCCTTATCAGGAAAGAAGATTAAGAAATTGGGTAGGCCCAGAATAGGGCCTCCCAAACTAACCATTTGGCTCCCATCTCCTTTCACTCTCTCCTTTATTCTGTATGGTTCTACATTTCTCTACTTCTTTCCGTTCCTTGACTGGGATGGTCAGAAAGCTGTTTCTGATCTCAGGGACTTTTTACATGACTTTTTGCTCTGTTTGAACACTTTTACCAACACCCACCACTTTCAACTCCCTCTAATTCAAACTTCACGTCTTAGTTTGGTGACTGTAATTCAATACTAATATTACAAGGTAGATATTATTTGTCCCCATTTTATAGGCTCTGAGAATTTAACTTAGCAAAGGATACACAGCAATTATGTGGCAGATCAGTATTTTAATCCTAGATCTGTTATTTGTGCTTTTCACTAAGGCACTTCTGTAGAGACAAGAAACACTGAGAATCTTAGAAAAGAATAAGACAAACATTAGATAAATTAAGGCAGGAAACTGGGACCTGGGAGGAGAGATGACAATTACACAGCTGATATTATTTATAAGTCTCTTAATAAACATAAAATGGACAGTAATGATGATGATGGAATTAGGCAGAGAATAAATTTATAATCTAGACTCTAGGCCCTGAAAGGGATCAGCATACATTAGTAAAAAAGAAATTTGACAGCCCTATAATCAACATCTCTGGTATCAAGAAGTCTGAGACTCTTTTAGTAAACCTAAAATAAGAATACAACTGCCAGGAAAAATACATGATTTACTTATCAACTTATTTGTAGGAGTGATGAAAAGAAATGAATTTACAATTTCAAGTGGTGTTGAAGATATGAGAAAGACATGTCTATACTCTTTTTTTTTGGGTAAAATTTTTGTTATAGGTTTTATTTATTTGATATTGAAGTATAGGCAATTAACAATGGTGCTGTGATAGTTTTAGGTGGACAGCAAAGGGACTCAACCATACATATACATGAAACCATTCTCCCCCAAACTCCTCTCCCACCCAAGCTGCCACATACAGAGATCCCTGTACTATATGGTAGGTCCTTGTTGGTTATCCACTTTAAACACAGCAGTGTGTGACATGTATATATTCTTTGCAGTTTGTTGTTAGTACCAAAAACTTAGAGAAAACATAAATATCCATAATAGGAAAATATTTTCATAAAGTATGGTACATTTACTTAACAAACAGATAAAACGACATTTAAAAATGTGGAGCTTGCTATTTTTAGGCCTGTTTGCAGTATTTAATTTAAAAAAATGCATGTAGGTGATATGACATGGATGTTTATTACAGTATTATTTGTAATAGCAAAATACAAGAAATACTTTGAATGTTCACCAATAAATGACGAGTAAATACATTATAGTACATTTTACAATGGGATACTATGCAGTCATTGAAAAAAGACAACAGGACTTCCCTGGTGGTCCAGAGGTTAGGACTTGGTGCTTTCACTGTGATGACCAATCCTCGGTTGGGGAACTAAGATCCTACAAGTAGCATGGTGTGACCAAAAAAGAAAAGAAACATAGAAGGAAAAGCACTTCTATAACTCTCCTCAAAGGAAGCATTCCAACATGTATTACTGTGTGAAAAAGACTTTAGGAGCACAATTATATGTACTGAATACTATCATTTATATATTTTAAATGTCTTTAGGCATACACACACACACACATATGCACACATATATGGACTGATATAAACATATTGATTTTTAAAAAATATACACAAGAAATGAATGAGTGTGGATGCCTTGAGAGGGGAACTGATTACTGAGGAACTGGAGTGAGAAGAGATCATTTTACTGCATGATCTATTGATTGTTTTGACATATTGAACTGTAACAGGTAAAATTTAATCATTTTAACATACAAATATACTTAAACTCAACAATTCAAATCCTTGAACCAACATGTGGACAAATGTGCACAAGAATCCACAAACAGGAATGTTCCTTGAAGCATTGTCTATAATATAAAAAAATGCAGGCATAAAATTTCCATGGGGAATGATGGAATATAGTATGATAATACATAGTGTGGAAGGCAATGCAGTAATAAGGCGACAAAGCAAATTTTTTTAGCCTATAACTATGTATCAGGTATTAATCTAAGTGATTTGTATATGTTACCTAATTTAATCCTCATAATAACAGAACAACATACGTGACTTATTTTATCATCCTGATTTTCTGCAGAAACAGAGGTGCAAAGAGGCTAAAAACTTGCATCAGATCACACTGAGGCAAAAAGCAGTGTAGAGTTCAATCCAGGAAATCTGATTCTCAATACCTATGAACTTAACCACTATACCATACTGGTGTTAGATGGGATAACATGAAGGCATCTCTAAGACATTATTAACTACACAAGGATATTATTGGGACAAGGCATGGTCCTTAATACTTCTTATGGAGAAAAAGCATTATATATTTCTCACTAGGGGAAGGCGGTACAGGACATGTTCAAGGTCCTAGATTTTTCTCTTGCTAACTGAGTGATCTTGGCAAGTCACTTCTTTGGTTTTCATTTCCTCATCTGGAAAACACAGATAATGTTTACTTGTAGAACTTTTCTGAGAAGTGGAATTTAATGACATTGAAACTCTTGCTCATTGCCTGGAAGGTAGTGTGAGTAAATGTTAGTTGTCTCTGGCTTCATTCATCCAGCAAACATCCAAGGAGAGTCTACCATGTATCTAGCTCCTCATGAGACACTGAGGACACAATCAGGAGCAAGACTCAGTGGAGTGGGAGCTACTGTTTTTGTCTGTCAAGCATCTCCTCACCTCATTCAATGACAGTACCACATCCTCTTCCTTTGGAGGAACTGACTTTTCTTCATCTCATGTGACTTTGGTGGGGCCACCAGTCACGTGTCTACTTTGCAGCCCTTGGTGCCCTCCCTTGGCCTGAGCAGAGTTCCTGTGACTGGGATCTGCAGCCTCTCTGGTGTCTGTCCTTCCTAAGTGTAGTGGACAAACCTCCCTTTTATCTCCTAGCCATGCCATATCTTACTAATGCTTCCTTTTTCACTTGACTCATTTATTCAGGTTGAGTTTTGTGGCTTGCAGCCAAACTCACTCACACATTCATCCTGTGTTCTGAAGGCATGTCATGGTCAGTGGGTTAAGTTGGACAGAAAAAGAACATTACATTTATAATTCAATATAAGACCAATCTATTCAGAGAAAGAGCATTACTGGTGAAGACTTAACCCAGGTGGAAGGTAATGAATGGGAGGAGTGAAAAAGAGCATTTCAAATACAGGGAATCTGAAATGAAAGAAAGATGGGAAGAACATTCCAGATAAACAATCTAGTGGACACAGATAAGAAGGCAAGAAGTGGCATGCTCTGTTCTTTGTTGCTACAATTTTAAGCACACAGCAGATGTTAAAGAGAGAAAAACCCAGAGACCTACGCAGAAGTGATATCATGAAAGCTGTATTTGACAGGTGAAAAAAAATTTCCACTTGCTTCTGTGCCTTAGTGGAGCCAATTAAGAATTTAGGTAGAAGAGCAACATGGCCATACCATGATTTTGAAAAGTCACTCTGTCCAAGGGTGACATAAAGTTCTCAAACTTTATGTATCATCAGAATTACCTGAGAAGTTTATTAAATAGCCTCATTCCAAGACATTTCAAGTCAGGGAACCAGGAGTAAGTTATGGAAGCTACATTTTTAATAGTCCCCTAATGGTTCTGATGCTGGGCTCGATGGAGCATTCATTCCTTGTGAAATGTGGTTCTGCATAATGGGCTAGCAGTAGAACCTTCAGGTTACTGTGAAACAACAAAGGTGTCAGTTTCCAGGAAAGAGTTACTTACATGCATCCCTAACATAATCTGTTCATCACCTTGACTGTGCCTCCTCAATACTGGATGAGAGTACACTGGTTAATACCCTGGCACCGAACATACATATCTCTGTATTTACAAAGACAGTTTACAAATCCCTAACTATAAACCTATCAAGAGTAATAAAGATTCTTAGTGTTCAACAGAAATATGAGCATCTGATATGCAATCCTGAATGGTGTTAGCACACCTCCACAATCTGGTGTCATTTGATATAAAATAGGTACTATTCCCTTTTTAAAGGGAGAAGAACATTATAAAGAATGAAGCTCTGCTGAATGAAAGACATGAGTTCCCTCCAGGTGAGGACACAAATCTTCGGCTCTGGTTTCAGCATAATTGGTTTTTCACACTTGGAATATTGTCCTCAGTTTTCCTGCTAAGCAATCACATTGCTGTCTGTTTTTAGGTTTCCCAAGTAGCATGTTAGGGGCAGCTGTCCCTGTGCTATTCTAACCATTGCCATTTTCTGCAATCATAGTCTCATTACGGCCTATCCTTAAAACATGCTGTTTGACTCCAGGAATAACTTGGTGAAATATTTCTATAATTTTCAGTGGGCAGCACAACTGGCTAATGTTTGGAGCAAATTCACATTTGAGGTGTTCTACCTTAATGAACATGAAATCATGGTATGCCTAGAGTGGGAAAGGATCCTAGAGGCTATCTGAACCTGTTCTCTCACTTTGCAGGTTAGTAAATCGATTTCCACTGAAGTGAAAGCAGTCACACTGCACATTCTTCAGCATTTCAAATGGACATATTTAGAGGAAAAATTAAGTCATTAAGTACCTGGAAAGCACTGGCCAACCCAATACAGGTGACATAATCTAGTTTGGGAGGCAAGATCACACATGATGAAAAGATAAGTGACAATAAATGATTTTGACAGTAGTTTAAAACAAAAATAGAAACATTATTAAGAAAGTAGTCTATGATTAGTTGCACACAAATATAAGATCTTTTTGTGATTTTGCGCCACACTAACCTTCATATAAATAGTTTACTGTTGGACATTCTTCTACTACCTACACAGCTAGCCATCTTTTATCACAGCACAATATCAATGCTTCAGGGTATAATTCCAAAAATTGTCATTGCTTTCTGTGCTGCGTTATAAGCAAATATTGGATTGGCCAAAAAGATCATTTGGTTTTTCCTTAAGATGTTACAGAAAACCCTAACAAAGCTTTTGACCAACACAATACTATAGCTAAATTATGTCTTTTCATCTGGGAAGGCAAAAATATAGTTGTTACGTATGAGTATATATAAATGTAATTCCATTATGGAAGTCTTTAAGCTGGTAGATAATAAAAATAACAGATACTATTTTGATTGATTACTGTGGATCATGCACAATGTTTAATGCCAAGTATTGATAGATATGGGCTTTCCTGACAGCTCAGTTGGTAAAGAATCTGCCTGCAATGCAGGAGACCCCGGTTCGATTCCTGGGTTGAGAAGATTCGCTGGAGAAGGGATAGGCTAACCATTTCAGTATACTTGGGCTTTCCTTGTGGCTCAGCTGGTAAAGAGTCTGCCTGTAAAGCGGGAGACCTGGGTTCAATCTCTGGGTTGGGAAGATTCCCTGGAGAAGGGAAAGGCTACCCACTCCAGTATTTTGGCCTAGAGAATTCCATGGACTGTATAGTCCATGAACTTTCACTTTCATTGATACATATAGGAATGTGTGTGTCAGTATTAAAACAAAAAGTCACGTATATATTCATATACATTGCTGTTGTTTAGTCCTTAAGTTGTGTGTGACTCTTTTGCAACCCCATTGGCTGCAGCTCACCAGGCTCCTCTGTCCATGGGATTCTTTCTCCAGGCAAGAATACTGGAATAGGTTGCCATTTCTTTCTCCGAGGGATCTTCCTGACTCAGGGATTATACCAATGTCTGCTGTGTCTCCTGCATTAGCAGGAGGATTCTTTACCACTGGGCCCCCAGGGAAGTCCATATTCCTATATATACATGTACATTTATACACACGTATGTGTATAGTTGAATGTTTACAATGACACACTTCTTTTGGATCCCCTTTTACAAATTTAGACTAAGAGGGTAACTTGCCCAAAGTTGAACAATCCCCATGTGGCAGAGCCAGAATTTGGCACCACCTAGCTTAGCCTCCTAAATCTATGTTTCTGGCCACTATACAAGTATATATGTCCACAGTACCATTTTTCCCCATTATACCATCAGATACATAGGTAGGACTGAGTCTGTTCTATTTATGCTGTTTATTTCCTTAATGTGTTAAAAGGTTAGCACTCTGAGTTCCCAAATCCAGAAAATAATATAGGATATGGTGAAAACAGGCAGACTTGATTTTTTGAGGGCATAACATAGGTTATTCAAAGTATTTTATAGTATTAAAGATGTCCCTAGAATAAAGCAGATGTAAACTTTATTACTCCCATTTTATTCAATACAAACGGAAAACTCAAGCATACAAATACGCCTAAAACACCACTTATTTCTAGGCCTTGTTGTTGTTTAATTGCTAAGCCATGTCTGACTCTTTGTGATCCCATGGACTGTAGCTTGCTAGGCTGCTCTGTCCATGGAATTTCCCAGGCAAGAATATTGGAGTGGGTTGCCATTCCCTTCTCCAGGGGATCTTCCCCACCCAGTGATGGAACCTGTGTCTCCTGGGTTGGCAGGCGGGTTCTTTACCACTGAGCCACTCAGAAAGCCCATTCCTGGGTTATGCTGTCACAATTTGGAAGGTAAGCCAGTTGAAAAATATACACACACAGAAATTAAGGGAGAGGTTAAATTCCAATGATCTGGAGTGGCACCCATAGCAAGTATATGGATTTTATGCAGAAATTTCTGGGGAAATCAATGGTAAGAGCTCTTGCTCTGTGCCTCAAAAAACAGGTACTTTCTCCTTTTAAAAAATAGCATAGCAGTGAGGGTTGTGGTGTCATTTTTTGACAGTATATCCAGATCCATGTTAGTTGCAACATGCAAAAGAGCCATGGTGTCCTCAAGTGTTGAAGTAAACAACTACTGCCTATAAGAAAGCGCTCAAAAAACACGTTGTGTTCGGTGTCCATGTTCCTCTTTCCCCTCCTCTGTTTGTTTTTGGTCTTCTGACCTTTTGTACAAGCAATAAGAAAAGTAGGGCAGTGTGGAGAGCCACAGTCCACCTGGGAAGTAGGTGCATGCCCTTGGGCCAGGGTGACAATGTGCTGTGAAGTAGCTCCAGATGCCATACTAAATATACAGAGCTTTTTGTCCAGCTGGTGCCCGACCAAGTTAGGTGGGTGCTGGCTGGGTGGAATCACTGTGTCCCTGTATGATGAACAGCAGCTGTTGAAAAAAAAAATGCTGTGGGTCAGTGGACACTGGAGTACTTTTATTAATTTTAAGACTGCAGTTGGGATTACTGACAGCGCAGCAGTTCTCCAACTTCAGTAGAAGTCTACCAACATAACGTCTTCACTGGGAAAAGAAAGTTTATTAAAAACACAAGATCCAAGATTTGTATAAAAAGATCATACAAGGAGAATGTTAAGTACATGCCATATTATAGGTATGTGCCATAATTTTTTTGTAGTGTAGGTGTAGAACATACCACTAATGAATTGTATTGGCCTATTTACTTCTTTTCTTGGTCTCAATATAAAATTGGCTTCCCTTCCAATATATTAAACCAGTTACTATTAAAATGTCAACAAGGGTCTAGTAAGCAGTTGTTTTTGTAGTAAGTAATTGTGTGATCATACTGTTCATACTGTTCATGGGGTTTGCAAGGCAAGAATACTGAAGTGGCTTGCCATTCCCTTCTTCAGTGGACCACATTCTGTCAGACCTCTCCACCATGACCCACCCATCTTGGGTTGCCCTGCAGGCATGGCTTGGTTTCATTGAGTTAGACAAGGGTGTGGTCCTAGTGTGATTAGATTGACTAGTTTTCTGTGAGTATGGTTTCGGTGTGTCTGCCCTCTGATTCCCTCTTGCAACACCTACCATCTTACTTGGGTTTCTCTTACCTTGGGCATGGGGTATCTCTTCATGACTGCTCCAGCACAGCCACTGCACCTTACCTTTGATGAGGAGTTGAGCTGTTTCAAATCCTGAAAGATGATGCTGTGAAAGTGCTGCACTCAATTTGCCAGCAAATTTGGAAAACTCAGCAGTGGCCAAGGACTGGAAAAGGTCAGTTTTCATCCCAATTCCAAAGAAAGGCAATGCCAAAGAATGCTCCAACTACCGCACAATTGCACTCATCTCACATGCTAGTAAAGTAATGCTCAAAATTCTCCAAGCCAGACTTCAGCAATATGTGAACCGTGAACTCCCTGATGTTCAAGCTGGTTTTAGAAAAGGCAGAGGAACCAGAGATCAAATTGCCAACATCCGCTGGATCATGGAAAAAGCAAGAGAGTTCCAGAAAAACATCTATTTCTGCTTTATTGACTATGCCAAAGCCTTTGACTGTGTGGATCACAGTAAACTGTGGAAAATTCTGAAAGAGATGGGAATACCAGACCACCTGACCTGCCTCTTGAGAAATCTGTATGCAGGTCAGGAAGCAACAGTTAGAACTGGACATGGAACAACAGACTGGTTCCAAATAGGAAAAGGAGTACATCAAGGCTGTATATTGTCACCCTGCTTATTTAACTTCTATGCAGAGTACATCATGAGAAACGCTGGACTGGAAGAAACACATGCTGGAATCAAGATTGCTGGGAGAAATATCAATAACCTCAGATATGCAGATGACACCACCCTTATGGCAGAAAGTGAAGAGGAGCTAAAAAGCCTCTTGTTGAAAGTGAGAGAGGAGAGTGAAAAAGTTGGCTTAAAGCTCAACATTCAGAAAACGAAGATCATGGCATCTGGTCCCATCACTTCTTGGCAAATAGATGGGGAAACAGTGGAAACAGTGTCAGACTTTATATTTTGGGGGCTCCAAGATCACTGCAGATGGTGATTGCAGCCATGAAATTAAAAGACGCTTACTCCTTGGAAGAAAAGTTATGAGCAGCCTAGATAGCATATTGAAAAGCAGAGACATCACTTTGTCAACAAAGGTCCGTCTGGTCAAGGCTATGGTTTTTCCTGTGGTCATGTATGGATGTGAGAGTTGGACTGTGAAGAAAGCTGAGCGCCGAAGAATTGATGCTTTTGAACTGTGGTGTTGGAGAAGACTCTTGAGAGTCCCTTGGACTGCAAGGAGATCCAATCTGTCCATTCTAAAGGAGGTCAGTCAGGGGTGTTCTTTGGAAGGAACAATGCTAAAGCTGAAACTCCAATACTTTGGCCACCTCATGCGAAGAGTTAACTCATTGGAAAAGACCCTGATGCTGGGAGGGATTGGGGGCAGGAGGAGAAGGGGACGACCGAGGATGAGATGGCTGGATGGCATCACGGACTCAATGGACGTGAGTCTGAGTGAACTCCAGGAGTTGGTGACGGACAAGGAGGCCTGGTGTGCTGTGATTCATGGGGTTGCAGAGTCGGACATGACTGAGCGACTGAAATGAACTGAACTGAACAAACAGGTACTTGATTCTGTCACTGGAAAACCTGTAAGTATGTTGGGAGCAACTTGAGAATATTCATCTACTTTTCCAACTGCAAATTTTACAAAAGCTAAATATATGCGAAGTATTTTCCAGGAAAACTTGGTACTCTAAGTGTAAACCTGCACCAGCCTGAAGACGTGGTGTGTGAAAACGAATGCCGAACATCTCACTCCTAATTTCGATACTGATTGCCTGTTGAAATGATAATATTCTGGACAAGTTGGTTTAATAAAATACATTATTAAAATGAATTTCACATTTATTTTTGAATGTTGCTGCTAGAAATTTAAAATATCGGATTCCTTTTTTACGGGACAGCGTAGATATAAGGTAGACCATTAGCATTACCCAGAAAGTTCCCTCCTGCCCAGGCATGCCACTGAAAAACCTGAGTCCTCTGACCCCAGGACAAAGGCAATTCAAACGTCTTTGAAGGACTCTGGTTCAAGACTATGAACCAAATGCAAACACTCACCTCCTCTATTGGAAACCTGCAGGAATGACAGCAAAGACCCCCAGGTGATGGCCTTAGAGAGGTGCCAGGACTGGTGAGTAAGGCAGGTGAACAGAAGCCCCAGCTCAGCGTGTGCAGGGGGAAGGAGGCAGCAAAGATGGGAGTGGTCGTCTCACGGGAGCCCTTCAGATCTGGCAGGCTTGAGGGTGGGGGGGTGTACGGAGGTGCAGGCACTGTGTGACGTTGGATCAAACTGCTGAATGTAGCGTTCCCTGGTCACTCCGCCTCTGACCTCCCCCTGTGCACCTTTAGCTTCTCCCCAGGTGAAGCCAGAGGAATATGTCTAAGGAAACTTGCTCAGAGGGTCAAGGGCTCTTGGAATAGGGGCAGTGGCCCAAGGAGACCCCTCTCCATGGGACATTAAGCTGATGGGCAGCCTGTCTGGACTTCTCCCTGCCTGGACCCCCTGCATGGGTGCGTGCTAAGTTGCTTCAGGCGTGTTTGGCTCTTTGTGACCCTATGGACTGTAGCCCACCAGGCTCCTCTGTCCATGGGATTTCCCAGGCAGCAATACTGGAGTGGGTTGCTATGCTTTCCTCCAGGGGATCTTCCCACCCAGGGATCGAACCCGTCTCTTATGTCTCCTGGATTGGGAGGAGGGTTCTTTAAGCACCACCTGGGAAGCCCTCCAGGGTAGTGTCTTCTAACTATCTGCAGTAAAAGACATCTCACCCCTCAGCCTTAAACAAAGATTTTGATCTGTTACAAACTGATACTCCTGTGTAAAATACAATAATGAATTTAGAAACTGGATTAAAAAAAAAGACGCTCAAGAGATAGGCCTGCTGATCACACTTGGTCATTGCAGAGATGTTAAAAAGCTGTAAAGGTTTCTAAGTGCTCAGCCTTGATTTCTGTTCTTATCTTGCTTGTCAGGGACTGGTGCACGGGAGAACACGGGTCCGTAGGCCAGACTTTCTGAGGCGCTGACCTGGAGGGAGGGCAGTCTGCTGGGCACCGCATCTGACCTGAGAGCCCAGCCAAGCTCTCGATGGGGAAGTTGGGAAACAGCAGTCACCCTGGGTCTTCGAAGACATGAGCAGAAATCAGCAGCTTGAGAGTGAGGGACCTCGCTGAACAAATAAAACAACTGTCTACCGTGGGTGGAGAAGAAGTGGGGAGAACCAGGGAGGAATCAGCATAGTGACCCAAGAAACCCTCTAATGAGTTACCTCAGAGAGAGGCGAGCAGAAATCACACCCATAAAATAGGATCAGATTGCTGTGAAATGGGCTGCCTGAAGAAAGGACAGGTCATGGAAATTAAAAATACAATTGCCAAAAGGATAAATAAATGAAATGTGATAGAAGAGCTGAAAGAAGATGGCTGTATAGTGTGTCTCCCAGGCTTGAAGCCCACCGTGACGGGAAAAGGGAACCAGAAGAGCTGAGACGTAAATGATCAACTCGAGAAGGTCCTTGTCCACTTAGAGAGTGCTGCAGGCAGGAAAAGAGAAGCTGGAGGGAGGAGTTAGCCGTGAAATGATGATGCTGTTTGCCGGAGCTGAAGAGTGACCTCCTTCTCCACAATGAGAGGGTCCGGTGAGAACCAATGTGATGAGTAAAAACATCCGCTTCTAGATACATCCTCATGAAATTTCAGGAAGGAAAAGGAAAAGATGGATAATGAGAAGATTCTGAAGTCCACGAGAGAGGGGGAAAAGGCACGCTGATGCCGAGGATCAGATGGAGCTCAGGGTTCTCATCAGCAACCTTCCAGCGAGGAGATAATGAAGGGATGCTTCAATGTTCTAGCGAAACTTCCTTTAAATGCAGAGTCTTGTATTCAACCAAATCATCGCTCAAATGTGAGAGCAAAATAAACACATTCTTAGACATGCAGGGGCTTTGGAAAACTACCTCCCAAGCACTTCTCCAGAAACACTTTCTCTTTTTTTTAGTATTAAAAAATTGTTTTCTATAGGAAGTCTCAAAAATAAACAGAGAACATGATATAATGGAGTCTCATGTAACCCTAGGACGGTTTTAATTATCAGCTCATGACCGATCTTATCTCTGCTCCACCATCCTTTGCTCCAGCCCCAGGCTGTTTGTATTACATCCCAAATATCATATAGTTTCACCTGTAAATATATAGGTATATAGATGAAGAGGAAAGAAAACTTAAAAATCAACACACTCACCCACGGAGTGTACACTGCCAGGAGGGAACAGGGATGTGTACTGCGGACCCTGGGTGATTATGATGCGTTGATGCAGGTTCGTGTACCGCTGTGATGGGGGTGGTTGTTGATGAGCTCAGCTGTGCGTGTGGGGGGGGGGGCAGGGGGAGAAAAAGCAGTTACTTGAGAAGGTACTATTAATACCATGAAATGAAAAAGAAATCTAAGAAAGAGGAAGACATGGGATCCAGGAAAGAGTGAAATAAATCCATAAAAACAATGAAAAGGAAGAGTAACAACTAAGTGTGTGTGAGTCGCTCAGTCGTGTCTGATTCTCTTTCAACCCCATGGACTGCAGCCCCCCAGGCTCCTCTGTCCATGGGATTCTCCAGCCAAGAATGCTTGAGTGGGTAGCCACTGCCTTCCCCAGGGGATCTTCCTGACCCAGGGATCGAACTCAGGTGTCCTGCATTGCAGACGGATTCTTCACCACTGAGCCACCAGGGAAGCCCCAGTAACTATTCAGGAGACCTAAAAAAAAAGTCTCAGGATGTATCTGAATTTTCGGTCAGATCTTTGCTCTCCAAAGAACTGGAAAGCACTGTGCAATTACTGGATTGGAGACAGCATGACGTCAGATGGGTCTGTAAGTTTGTTTGGTCAAAAACGGTCATTTCGAAGGGGCTGAATCAGGAAGGAGTGAGGAGGGTCAAAATGGTCTTCTCTGGATCTACTTCTATAGCAGAAACTGTATTTCCATGCCATGCAATTCTTCTGTAATAAAAGTAAATCCTTTCTACAAGAAACAGGGGCAGGAGAGGAACCAAGCCGTTCAGTTCTGGTCTCTCCCTGCGTCCAAGTCATGCTGATCTGAGCACCTGCTGGGGTCACAGGGTCACGCAGAGAAATCCTCTGCTGTATACACAAGGCCCCCTCTCTTCCTTCTGGGCCTGCCCTCCACGTCAGGAGGACAAATGAAACGTTAGCTCTATCTGCCTTCAAATGTCGCCCAGTCTGGTAAAGAAACAGTCCTTTCAGGTTTTCTGGAATTAACACGTTCAGTTTCTCCTATGGCTGCCCCTCCCTCCCTGTTCCCCTCAGGAGGTCCCGGAGGGTAGGGGTGGGAAGGGGAGGCTGGAGTCTGAGTGTGTGTCTGTGTGTGTGAGTGTGCATGTGTCTGTGTGTGTGTCTCTGTGTATGTGAATGTGTCTGTGTGTGTGTGTGTCTCTGTGTGACTGTGTGTGTCTCTGTGTGTGAGTGTGTCTCTGTGTGTGTGTCTATGTGTGTCTGAGTCTGAGTGGTTGTGTGTGTCTGTGTGTCTGTGTGTGTGTCTGTGTGTGAGTGTGTCTCTGTGTGTCTGTGTGTCTGTGTGTGTGTGTCTGTGTGTGTGTGTGTCTGTGAGTGTATCTGTGTGTGTGTCTCTGTGTGTGTGTGTGAGCGTGTCTGTGTATTTCTCTGTGTGTGTCTCTATGTGTGTGTGAGTCTGTGAGTCTGTGTGTGTCTGTGAGTGTGTGTGTCTCTGTGTGTGAGTGTATCTGTGTGTGTGTGTCTCTCTGTGTGTGTGTCTGTGTGTGTATTTCTGTGTGTGTGTGTTTTTCTGTGTGTGTCTGTCTATGTGTGAGTGTGTCTGTGTGTGTGTGTCTGTGTGTCTCTGTGTGTGTCTCTGTGTGTGTGTCTGTGTCTGTCTGTGTGTGTCTCTGTGTGACTGTGTGTGTCTCTGTGTGTGTGTGAGTCTGTGAGTCTGTGTGTGTCTGTGAGTGTGTGTGTCTCTGTGTGTCTCTCTGTCTGTGTGTGAGTGTATCTGTGTGTGTGTGTCTCTCTGTGTGAGTGTCT